>JANHFL010002789.1:63140-75984 GCA_032468155.1 Oxyrhabdium leporinum | reverse complement strand
GTTTGTAATAATGTTTTCAGTAATAGGCATAGAATTATCACCACAGGAATCAAAGCAAACTTGATGAACAGGTGAATAACACAAATTGGCAGAGATTCCATTGTAGAAACACTGCCACTTTCCAAGTTATGATGCTTCACCATAGCCTATATGACAGATGGGGGAGCATTTTTTTCTATTCTTCCACATTTAAAACACACAAAAAAACCATCTTTTCCTGTGATACAAGGGCAGGGAAAATAACTAATGTCATGCTAAGGAACAAGGTGGCTTGGTATCCTATGATCAAAGAGCTACCCTAACAATCTTTCAAATGATATACCATGGCATCCAAGATAGACATATGATCCCCTCAAGAGATCCCTAAGAAATAATTGGCTTGCTTCTCCCCCCCCCATAGATGTATACACAATATACATTGTGTGCACAATTATTAGGAAAGTGAGTATTTTGACCATATCATTTTTATGTGTATCTTCCACCTCCAAGCTGTATAACAGCAATAGCAATAACACTTAGACTTATATACAGCTTCACAGTGCTTTATAGCCCTCTCTAAGTGGTTTACAGAGTCAGCATATTGCCCCCAACAATTTGGGTCCTCATTTTACCCACCTCTGAAGGATGGAAGGTTGAGTCAACCTTGAGCCTGGTGAGATTTGAACTGCCAAATTGCAGTCAGCCGACAGTCAGCAGATGTAGCCTGCAGTACTGCACTCTAACCACTACACCAACACGGCTCATATAAAATTGAATGCCTAGTACAGGGGTGTAAAACTCACATTGTCACGGTAGCATCACGTGACGTATCGGGAGTTTTTCCCCCTTCTTTAAACCGGGCGTGGGTGTGGCCAGTGTGTGATGCATCCAGCCCGTGGGCCAGGAGTTTGACAGCCCTGGCTTAGTGGATATAAGAATATCAGGTGATGTGTATTTGTGTAATGAGGGTGTGGCCTAAGGAGATCAACACCCTATATTAAGGTGTGCATAATTATTAGGTAGCTTCTTTGCCTCAGGCAAAATGGGCCAAAAAAGAGATTTAACTGACTCTGAAAGTCAAAAATTGTAAAAAGTATTTCAGAGGGATGCAGCAGTCTTGAAATTGCTAGGATATTGGGGAGTGATCACAGAACCATCAAACGTTTTGTTGCAAATAGTCAACAGGGTCACAAGAAACATGTTGAGAAAAAAAGACACACGTTAACTGCCAAAGATTTTAAAAGAATCAAATGTGAAACTACCAGGAACCCATTATCGTCCAGTGCTGTCATATTCCAGAATTGCAACCTACCTTCAGTGACCAGAAGTACAAGGTGTTCAGTGCTCAGAGACATGGCCAAGGTAAGGCAGGCTGAAACCCGACCACCACTAAACAAGACACACAAGTTGAAATGGCAAGATTGAGCCAAGAAATATCTGAAGATGAGATGAGAGTGACTCTTGACGGCCCAGATGGATGGGCCCGTGGCTGGATCAGTAATGGGCATAGAGCTCCACTTCAATTCAGTTGCCAGCAAGGTGGAGGTGGGGTTCTGGTATTATTGAAGATGAACTAGTTGGACCTTTTCGGGTTGAAGATTGACTCAAAATCAACTCCCAAACCTACTGCCAGTTTTTAGAGGACACTTTGTTCAAGCAGTGGTACAGGAAAAAGTCTGCATCTTTCAAGACCACCATGATTTTTATGCAGGACAATGCTCCATCACATGCATCGAAGTACTACACTGTGTGGCTAGCCAGTAAAGGCCTTAAAGATAAAAGAATGACATGACCCCCTTCTTCACCTGACCTAAACCCTATGGAGAACTTGTGGGCCCTTCTTAAACGGGATATTTTACAGTGAAGGAAATCAGTACACTTCTCTGAACAGTATCTGGGAGGCTGTGATTGTTGAACAAAAAGTTGATTGTCAACAGATCAAGAAACTGACAGACTCTATGAATGAAAAGCTTATGACTGTTATTGAAGGGTGGCTATATTGGTCACTGATTTATTTATTTTTTTGAAATGTCAGAAATGTTTATTTGTACATTTTGAATTGTTTATTATTCTCACTTCAACAGGTGCAAATAAACTAGTGAGATGGGAAAATTTTCATTTTTCATTTAGTTGCATAAAAATTCTGCACACTAATAGTTGCCCAATAATTGTACACACAGATATTCTCCTAAGAAAGCCAAAACCCCACTTTTACTTTCTTAAATATTCAGGTTTGAGATTTAATAATATATTGACCGAGACCTCTGTAGTTATTCAATAATAAAATTAATTCTCCAAAATACAATTTGCCTAATAACTGTACACACAGTATATTCCAGTTTTAACAATCATTTGCAATGAATTCCCTATTTAGTATTTCCCAATGAACTACATCTAAAATGATTTCAGGCATCCAAAGAAAATACATTTCAAATCTGACACAGAATGCTGAATATACAATACTTATTTTGTTCTTGTATCTATAATAAGACTGTTCTAATATTAGCCTAGCAAACACTGTATTTCACAAATATTAATTTTAGTTTTCAAAACAATCAAGCAAAAAACTCCACATTTTGTTAATTTTAAGAGGAAAACAAAATTAGCTTATTAATTAAAACCACTGAATATTTTGATCTTAAATATATTTACAAGTGTATATCCCTATGTATTTACAGGGAAATTTCATTTAAAATAATTATCTTCCAATAAACATTAACAAGACCAAATTGTAAACTGAATTAAATACAAGTACTTTGGCTTAATTGAGAAGTATAAAGCCAGTTCCAAATGACCATCTAAAACCACATTCAATACATTCTATTTGACTTAATTCTCATTTCCAATGTATCTTTCAAATAAATTATATCACTAATACACAGAAGAATATACAAACACAGAATATACAATACACAGAAAAGCCTGTAGATGTACCCAATAGTCCTGAATTAGTTCAACCCTAGGAATCTCACTGCCAATAATGGAGAACTTCAGTAACAGCAATCATTTCTTGCCTGCCATTCAATAACTCAACCATGTTTTTTCATGCATCTCCCTTACCTTTGATAACAAAGGCTCAACTTTTACTAAGCAGTCAGATCTACAATTCTGAAATATATTCTCCAGAAATCAAGATTTATTCCCACTGTAACTTGTGAGTATATTACCATATAATTAAATCTCTCTGACATTAGTAGTGAGATTCCAAAATTTATAACTATGCAATCACAAAATGTTGCAAGGCAATTTATTTTAAAAATACACCCTTGAGTTCTTCATGCATGATTACGTAGAAATTCTACCTATTATATAATTTGAAAAAGAGATGAATGTATACTGCACTATAGAACATACTCTCCAAGACATCTGTTTATTTCTCCTGACAGTTATTTTAAAATGAAATCTTAATAAGTATTACTTCTTGGCAATATTTATTATTTTCTAATAAATATTTTTGGAAGCCCAATGAGACAATGAGACACATTCACATTAGCAGCTTAATTGTATGATGGAAAGATCATACATATGATAGAAAGAACTATTAAACTCTGTACTTAAAGCAGTTTGGTTCAACAAAGATAGGCCAAATTATTGGCCTGATATATTACTACATTGTAATATAAAAAAACTACTATAAAGGTATTCATTTACAACTCTTTTCTTGATGTATTTTGCCACAAGATGGAATTTCAATTATAGCCTACAAATTATTTTCAACGACACATTTGATGATTCCAGGTATGCTTAATATTAAAATACTAAAGTGTTAATGTGCATTGATTCTCAATAGAGAAAGTTTTTAGTTCCAACATTAACAGCCCTATTAATACATCACAATCTCTCATTTAAAATCCTTATTAGATGCTAAGAATCAACAAAAATAATTCAAAATGAAAATGATATGAGTGATTACTGGTAAATAGCTGGACATGACTATCTTTGATTCACATTTATTTTCCTTTATGGAAATATGAATTAATCTTTCTAAATAACCAACTTTACATATAAAGTATTAATATAAAGTAATTTATTTTAAAAATTTGCTTTTGCTACTAATTTCTGGCATGAAACTAAGAACAGTTAATGTTTGGCCTTTGAATCATTATGATCAGTTAAATATAGTAATTTAAAAACTAAGAAAGATCTGGTTTATAAGAATGAGTATTCACATCATTTAATATTCTTTATAACAATCATTTTAAATATTAACACATTTAATTAGGCCTAATAATTACTTTTATACTTAAATAAAAATATCATTGGTTGTATTTTAACAATTTATCATGATTATTATAACTACATTATTACCAAGTAATAAAATTGACTGAAATATTTGAGAAATGCCAGTTAGTTCCTTCAGAGACAGTTGGATTTAGTTCTAGAACCATAAACTAACATAAAAATGATAAATAATTCCTTTAAATCCTAATCTTAAAATTCCTGTATGTGAAAATAATGAATGTATAAGTTCAAAGAATAGATATGGAGGTAAGTTGGGATCGAACATTGAATTACTATTCTGCTCACACCTGCCCAAACCTAAGCCCCAAATAACTCTGAAGTAATGATTACTCCCCTCCATTATATTTCCCCAATATACTAGAACTATGACTGGAAACGAAATATTTTCTTATTCCCCATTCCCCCAAACTTCTCCAATAACTAATGTTATCTGTAACCCAAATTATTACTAGATATGGCAGCCTCCCCAAGACTTCAGATTTACTGGATTTCAACTCCCATGATTCCCAGCCATCATATCCACCAAAATGTAAGTTGAAAAAGAGTGGTAGCTTTTATTTTTGCAGTGGCATGAATTTGATTGCAGAATTAATTATTATTCCCAGATTGAATCATGTGCATTTGTTTGCTTGTGCCATTATTTTGCTCCTGGCTCTGTTTGATGGGCCACAAAATTCTATCAAAGGGGAAAAAACAGAATGCACAAGCCTGAAATTTTCCAAAACAGCAAAACAAGCATGTATTATTTAAGTCTTGCCATTAAATAACTGATAAAATACTTTCAGTGGAAAGTTACTTATAAACAGAATCTGCCTCAAGCAATTAGATTAGTTTCTTGGGAAATCTGTCCAATCTTCTTATTCATCCATACGTTACTTTTAATGTCTGAGAAATCACTTGAGTAAAAGGAACTAGCATTTTATTTTTTCCTTTCCTATTTTCACACTCATAACTCCATAGTCCAACATGCCTTACAGCCATTTACCTAGAGACTTTAAAAGCTGTTAGAATTAAACTTTCACTACTTTCTACATCTTGAATTTCAAGAGGGAAATTAAGGAGAAGACTCTCCCACAAGCTAGAATCATGCCTCTGGAGTTCCATCTTGGTCTACTATTATTATTTATTAATCACTTGTTTTAGGCTAGCATGCTGTATTGTTACTGTTCAAGGCCAACAGACTCCAGCAAACCCAAAACTCAAAAACATTGGGGAAAGATGTTATGAGAATCACCAATAAAATGCACTAAAATAGATAAAAATCCAGAAATGCAATAGTTTATCTTAACCATCAACAAAAATCCAGAAATGTAATAGTTTATCCTAGCCAAAGAAGGGAGAATGAAAAACCATATTGTACTTTTTGAAATGCACATTCTGGATATGGTCAGGTATTAAAACTGGGCCTTCCAGTTATCTGCTTAAATATCTGGTATAAAAGATGAAGGTCTCATAGCTCTCAAAGAGCACAGCTGCTTTAGATTTAAATATCTTGAGTACTGCCTGGACAGAAAATGACAACAGCAGCAAGTTGAGAAATAACATAGCCCACACTCAGAAATATCACACTAAACATTCACAGGTTAAAGAACCAAGAAAGCGAGAAATTAACATGCGTTTAAGATGCACTTTTTACTTCAGTACTTGTAACACCCTCGCTAGCCGATTTCGACAGTTCACAAACCTTTAAACCTTTAGTGTGCATCCAATACACCGCCCTTAGGCGCAGGCGCAATTAAGTGTGCCCGCACAGCCGTCTGGTGGCGTTAAATGAGCATTCATCTACCAAATATGCAATCCATCCGACTCCACGGGTGCACAAAAACTCTTTGTGCGCGAGTGTGTACCCTAACACTCGAGAGAGCGTTTAAAAGGGAACTTCGAAATCACGCAGTTCCTCTACATTTACAATCTCTCTCCAGGAAAACAATGCGACGTATAAAATCAAACGCCAGCAATCCCTATATTATTTAGAAATGGGAATGACAAGTTGAATCAATAAAATGTGAAGGGGGTTTTAAAAGTGTATTAAGGGGAGGAGCATCTTCCACCTGCGAAGAACAAACCTGGATACATGTCACGCTGATAGCCTTCCGCGTTCTGGGCAGCTTGGAGAAAACTTTGTTGCCGCAAAGAGCACCGGAAGAAAGAGGAAGGGAGAGGAAAAGAGAAGTAACAGATTGAAAGTAACTACAGTAGTCAACCACAGGACTTGGGGGGGGGGGGGAAGCTTACCACAGCGCACGCTCCGTAGACAGTCCCAAGCAGATGAGACCGCGGGGGGAGCGGAATCGTTCGCCCCGCGCACGCAAACACAACGTCACGGCGAAGAAGTGTTTTGCCAGAAGAGACGCCGTCAGTACCTGGATGCGCGAGAAGAGCCGCCGGGTGGGAGGGCGTCTCGAAGAAAGCAACACACGAGAAAGAAGCGACAACAGCAGCTTCTCTGAATGGAGCTGATATTCTTCCGCGGGCGGCGCTGGCTAGGCGACTCCGGGCCTAGGCAACCAGGAATCCGACGAAACCAAGCGGGGACCGTAAAAACAGACTCAAAAGCAGCTGCGCGGGGTCTCGCGTTTCCTCTCTGAAGTTCGCGCCGCTTCTCGCGTTTGCCCTCCCCCTGGGTGTGGGTCTAGATGTTCCTGGATGGAGCGTGCCCCTGCTTCTTTTCTATGCGCGCGTTTGTTGAGGATTCAAATAATAATAATTAAAAAAAGCCGACCCTTGCACGCACGCGCCCCCGCAACTTGGGGGGGGGGGAGAGAGAGAGAGGCTCGCTGGGAAGTTGCAAAGTTGTGATAATGAAGCTTTCCGGCGGGAATAGAGCAACTGTGTTGTCAGCACCTTCTCACCCACCCTTTTCTTCCCCGCCAAAAGTTCAATGGGAGCCGCGCTGGGGCTCTGCCTCTTCCTCGCACCTTTGGGCTGCAAGCTTTGCTTGCAGAGCAGGACATTGGGATTCGCGGTCAAGCGGTCTCCTTGACGTCAGGCCCACCTGCTAGGTAAACAAAAGCCTCCGAGAAGTTGTTTGTTCTTTTCCGCCTCTTGATTACCCACCGCCGGCTTAGCAAAGCTCTGCAAGAAGACGCCGCTCACTCAATTGGCGACGCCGAGTTGCGCCCGCAGTTCGAAGGCTTTTGAACTAACGCGGGGAGGTGGTTTCCAAGGGCTCTTTAGAGACTGTGCTTCGAAGCGCTGGAAAAGCGGCTGAAAGCCTTGGGCCGCGACTTTAGGAGTTTGGCCAAAGCGAGCATATTTCAGACCGTCTTTCCCTTACTGAACGTGGCACTTTAGTTTCCAGTAAACCCGAGGAGCCTAACTCTGACCTCCAACGCATCCCATTTTCGCGAGAAAGGCGAAAGGCACCTGGGTCCCTCAAATGGGCTAAGCTGAGCGACCCAGCCTCTCGCACAAAGAAGCGTAGCGCAAATCCCTCGCGAGCAGCCGGCCCCTTCGAACAGCTGATGCGGAGAGACTCGATTTTAAGTGACCGGACGGACAGCGACTCCTCCCTTACATTTTTGCGCAGCTCAATTTCCCGTGTTTGTACTCCAAAGCTCCCTATATTTTTATCCTGGCATTGTCAAAACCGGAATTGCATTCCTTACAATTCCACGCAGGTTTTCTCCTAAATAAGTCTTAGGGCATCCCGCCGGGCTTGTTTCTTGCAAAGGTGTGTAAAATGACAGCCCGACTGCCAAGTGAGAACGTTCGATCTTTGGTGTCTTCAAAGATGAAGACGAAAAAAGCACTCTGCACAAGCTCGGGAACTTTTTGCACCTTATGGTCCCTCTACATGTTTTAAAACTGGTGAGCCCTGGCAGTGATTGGAAGCCCGTCACGTTTTACTCGTGCAACCACGCGTCGCTTTTTTGTCTTAAACCGCATAGGTGAAAAGGGCGTTTAACGCGTGTGTACTGCAGTATACTCGGCAAGTGGTCTTCCCTTCCACTAATTGGAATTTTGGCTGAGGCCCGCGGAATACATTCGGTTGCAAGGAGACAATTGAAGCAACCTACCCATTTCTTGCCTTTTGCATGTCTGATATTTGCGTGCCAAGATCTTAAATAATGTTAGGATGTTTTACACGATACTGCGTGGCAGCGTGAACCGGAACATTTTTTATTAAGAGTTTACACGAGCAACTAATAAGATAAGATAAACTATACTTAAGCTCGGAAAGTGGCATATGCTATTCTTGAAAGGACTTTCCATTTCAATCCATATATCCGTCTTTCAGAACCCTATATTGTATGGGCAAAGTACACCTCTTGCAAATACGGATCTTGTGTCCCGCTGAAACTTTATGTCAAAGGAAGGGACGGTCAGGCAACGATACACATACATGCTAAGTATTTTTAGAGCCGTTGTAGTCCTAGGGGAACATAAAAGAATTTCTGGCGACATATATTCGACCATGATGAACCCCATTAAAGTAATGAAAATACATCTATCTCAAATCTATAAACTTTAATTATTACAATCCCATTTGCAACAACTACGCAAAACAGGCTTGCATGACTAAGCGGAATTAATTTCAGTCGAAGTTGGACGGTTTGAAGTTTAGCTTACGCTATAGGAAGAGCTGTCAGGGTGGATCTGACTGAAATAGCCTCACGTGAAAGGCAATGCGAAGTATTTTCAATGGCGCTACACAAATTAGGTGTTCCCCACGCAACAGTAACTGTTTCTGCACCGGGTGGAAAACGGACGTCAGGGACATGAGGCAAAAGAACTGCAGTACCACCGGTGTTTGCAGTTTCTGCGTAGTACAGTATTTTCTCATTTCATGAGGTGTTAAAGGGAAAACTGGGGAAACTAGGAAAAGACCGGAAAATCACAGTTCCATAAAGATGATGGGTTGCTATAGCAAGCGGAGCAAAAAAATAAAGACCTGGGAAAGGTACAAAGACAGAGAGGTGTGTGTGCACGCGCACTATGATTGTACAATTGTTTCACTCGCGTTCTGGAAAACAGCCAGTTCCCATCAGTGTAAGTATAACCGGACCTTTACTTCGTACACTTCGGGCTGTGTTAGGAGACCTTCGGGCCGATCAGACTGACTGGTTTTCCATCCGCAGCGGAAAGGGCAGGAGAGGGGAGGGAACGGGACCAAAAGCCCGAAATGTTGGTGCCCGGTTTTGCTAGGAGCCAAAGTGTGTTTTGCTCAGATTCCTAACTCTCAGCCAATAGGACTTCCCCGAGTTCGCGAGGTGAAAGTTCAGCCCGAGGGCACGCGCACTCAGGGCTAGTGCCCGGAGTAGGGGCTAGTTGGTGGGTGGCCGGCGAAAAACACTTTGGCCTCGCGGAGCTCCCCTGGTCTTTCCTTCGCCCCCGATTGCCAGCGGGGCTCCGACTTCCCGAGGTGTGGCTCTGGCCCAGATTCTGAACATATCTATTAAGAAGAAAGTCCCATGGATCTCAGGGCGTTTTATAAAGGTGGGGGGTTAGGATCCTGACCTTCAGCAAGTCAGAATTTCCCGACGGTCTCGCGCTTCCTTCCAAAAAAATGGAAAGAATTCGGAAGTGAACGCAGAACTCCTTATTTCCCAGTAAATGCTTTCGGAAAGAGAGGTTAGGCTGGGCTCAACTGAAATTATCGAGGGTTTTTCTTTTTCCTACGCCGAGCCATTAGTTTTGGAACGGAGCGCTGTTCCGCAGAAGTAGAGGAAGCAAGTTTCTCTGCCCCAACGTGGGCTCCAAGAATTGCTTAGATAAACGGAAACGAATAGCCCAGTTGTGGCCCGGTGTAAAGGGCCCTTAGACAATTCCAGCGAAACGTCAAACGAAATTTCAACTCCCAGTGCGGGAAAGCGCAGAAAGCTCATTCACCACGCGCAGCCTGCAGGCTTTGGCTCAGGCACTGCCTTCCTGAGGCGCTTCCGCGAGAGAACGCCCGGGGCCGAGTTCAAGCATCTTGCAAGAACTTGGTTTCCAAACGTACCTCGTTCAAATGCACCGCCTTAAGGGGGTCGACCGTTTCCTTTTATCAAAATTAAGGCGCGGACCAAGCAAAAGTCTAAAATCCTGACGGCAAAGTCAGTAGAAATTTTCTGCCGCGTGTATCATGCAAAGAAACCTAGGAAGTTTCCTATCCCCCCCCCCTCCCACATGCAAAAAGAAGACGCTCCGGTTGCACAAGACTTTCAACATCTTGGGTCTTTGGAGTCTTTTAAATCGGTATTTAGGCATTGCTTCCCGGGGTAGATTCCGACGTCTCTGATTTTCGCCATTCATCCGCGAGGGTTAGGCTCTCGCGCCTAAGAATTTTTGCTTTGGGATCAAGTTTGCTGGAAATCAGCGGAAACTTAATTCCAAATTCAGCTGTTGTGAGCTGGCCAGTATAGCCTGCTTAGATTATGCTTATATTTTCAAGAACCTTTTCGAGATAAACCACTTTCCTGTGCTATTATTAGTATTGTCGTTTTCTTTAAAACCCCTAGAAAGCTGTTATTTGGAAACCATTTTCTCTTCAAAGCCAAGCTGTTTTGTTTGTTTCTCTTGTAGGCTTCAGATTTCACCTCCATCAGAGTTGCATTATATTGCCGGCTTCAAATATCCCACTTTCAATTAATATATTTCTTTTCCTTGTGCCTGGCAACACTGGGTGGAGATCAGATTGCCAGTTTTCATTAGGTTTGTTTGTAAAGGAAAAGAGAAAAACAAACATGCTCTTCTAATGGGATTATCTTTCCTGCCACCACCACACAGACTTTTTTCCCTTCCCACTGCCTCCCTTATTGTTAACTGAGACAATTTAAAAGAGGAAGCAAACACACTGCCTTTTAAAACTGATTTTAGATCAAGGGGATTCTTTGACTACAGCAAAAGCAAAGCGAAATTGATAGAGTTATACCACCATCTATTGTTAAATGTTGGGACTACAAAATATCAGTCTCCTAACAAAACATAGTGAGAGTGGACAATCCCTTTCCAAGTTCCCCTCTCCATTTTGAGACTCCATTTCAAGATATCCAAATGTGTTAATGGCCTGACACTATTGTGCAGTATGGTTTCCCAGGCAAGGCTTCTTTTTCAAGGCAACTTTGAAACAGTTGCTAGTTAGTTGCATGAATCTTAGTTCTGCCTTTAGGATAGATAGAAATATAGGTTATCAAATCTGTAAGCATTCAGAAGACCATTAAATAGCAACAAAGAGATACCAAAAACTCTTTAATCTGCTAGTAATTTTTTAGTACAGATCTGATGGTCCTAGAGAATAGTACATCCTTAAGAGACAGTAAATGTGAAAGGGACAAATAGACCTAGATGCTGATTCCCAGATTTAATAGTGGTGGTTCTGCCTTCCCCAGACATAGGAGGATAGAATTCTAATATTTAAAATATGAAATATTCAAACTTTTAAACTCACTTCATCTGCAGGTTCTCTCTCGGTATTTATTTCATATTCCTCACATAATCTCTGAAACTTGAAGCGACTGTGCTAGGATAAAAAAAATACCTGCAACAGATTCTTTGAAAAGGACAGATGTTGTAGTACAGAGTCAATGCTTTGTATCAACTGACTGCTGATGCTAAATTGGGGTGAATGAAAAATCTTCCCACATATCATTTCCTTGGAGGATTTACCAGAGTCTAAGGGCTTTTCTGCACTATGGTCTTAAGGTGTTTGTCTCTGGTGAATAAACTGGCTGGAAGTGAATTAAGGAATTCCTTTCTATAATTTGAGCCCTTTCCTCTGTTTTGGCTATTGTGATGGTTCTCTCTCGACCATATTTACCATGGCTCCTGACTGGTGGATTCCCAATTTTTTATGAGAAAGGATCACAGTTTTTTTCCCCAGTCACTAGGATAAAAGGAGAAAGTGGCAAAATTCTGTTCAATTTCACTTGATTAAAAAACAAAAACTTATGGTTTCCTTCTTTCCATCAATGAAATTAAAAGCCTAACTTTAAAAACATAATAGGACATTTCACATTTGCACAAAAAATGCATAAAAGGCAAGTCAGTGGGACAAACTACTTTTTGGGATTATTGCTGCCCAGATAACATCTAGGACTGCTGTTCCTTACCCACTTTCTCTTTACCAACTCTTCATTTGCTTTCTCACCCTTTCTGTCTGACCAGCATATTGCCAGGGACAGATCACTTTTCAGAAATCCAACCAATCACTTAAAAAAAGTTTTTGAAATTAGTTCAAGAGCCACAGAAACAGATCGTGTAATCATCTAGTCTGGGCAACATTAAACTAATGAGGCTGTTGATATGGCAAGTTTTGACCTTATTCAAGGATTATTATACAGTAAATACTTGTATTAAGATGTGCAAAACATGTGCCTGAAACAGCTCCTTATTTGCTTAAACTGAAACACATAGTTTGTCTGAGCTAGAGCTAAGATACAAAGCTTAAGAAAGCATCCCAAATGTTCATATTCTGGATTCAAAAAGCTTGGGCTGCAGAGAACATGCTGTAGTAGCAGATTATGATATTTTTAAATAAATAAATGTTCCTAGGAGAGAGTGAATGACATAAATGACATAAAGCCTAGGTGGCGCAGTGGTTAGAGTGTTGAACTGCAGGCCACGTCTGCTGATTCAATCTAGCGGTTCAAATCCCACTAGGCTCAAGGTTGACTCAGCCTTCCATCCTTCCGAGGTAGGT
>JANHFL010002789.1:38494-51100 GCA_032468155.1 Oxyrhabdium leporinum | reverse complement strand
CCTGTCCCTTCTTGCATGCTCAAATGCAAAAGGGGAAACATTTCTCCTTTTGTTTTGTTTTTAGTTTGTTTTGATAGTCCTCTGCCAGTGAAAACAGACCCTGGGGGGTGGGGGGACACGTGTGCCTCCCCCAAGCTCTGTTTTTGCTGGCAGAGGCACTGTGGGCTGGTCCTTTGCTGTTTCCAGGCTGGCACTGTGGGGCGGATTTAAGCACCGGATTTAGGCAGGATCCAGCCACTGGGCCTTGAGTTTGACACCCTTGATCTAAACTAGACTGTGACAAATAAAAAAAATAATTATTTGTAATATGGTTATTTTCTGTTAAAAACATAGAGGGTTAACTTTCAAATAATGCTCCCCCACTGAATTATTCACCAGGAGATTGAATTTATTTTTTTCTTAAATTAAATATCAACTTTTACCTCCAAGCAAAATAGGATCACAAAGAATAGAACAAGTGGAAGATGTTATTTATAGTAGTCAGTATGACTGCAATCAAAGCTATTTTTGTCAGTCACTTGGCATTTCCTCTGTCCATTTCTAAACTAGCTGGGGGGTGGGATTATTTCCAGCCTTCTTTATAGTGAGAAAGGAATTGTGTATATATACACACAAACATATACATCCCAAAATATTTTACTGGTAAAAGGAATTGAAGACTTTGGATTGATTCGCTCATTTGACATTCTGTTCTTAGTGTCTTTCTGCCATAATATAGTGAATATTGGGATACTTCTATATCTGGAATTTAGCTTTGAGACTAACTTCAAGGTGGAATGTATTTTCAAAGGTGAGGTGCCTTGCTGAAATCTAAGTATATTACGTCCACAGTATTTTGTTGATATACTAATTTTTAGGGGCAATATTAGCCCCCCCCCCAAAAAAAGTAGGGTTGGGCTTATTATTGGGGTGGGTCATGTTTTCTGAGAAACACAGTATATATGCTGACATTTCTAAAATATCAGTTTGAAAATACATTTCTTAACTTAATGATGACATCTATATTTAAGAATAAGTTTCAAGGTAAAGTGATTATAATGGTGATTTTGAAAGTGTGGTTAAAATAATTAAAAAACCCCAACTTATTTATGTTAAAATCTAGGTGGTCACTAGGTGTTGAGAAAAATTTGATGGCACATAATCATGCTAATTAGAATGAGGTAAAACTTCTGGTAATAAAAATAACTATTTTTATATTTCTATATATATTGAAACTAAGAATTTCTACATATTGAAATGTATAAGATGATTTGATTTAACAAGAGCAAATCATATTTAGGAAAAGATACTTTTACCATAATTTATTCAAAAGATCACTCATAATGTAATGATGCTAGTATCCAGTAAAGTAAATAAAGTAAATATAACAATAAATATTTTTTAAAATGTGCAGGCTACAGGAAAGCTGAGAGACACAAAGACGAATCTCCCATGGCCGGCCACCCACTCTGTCCCACTGCTCTTGGCTTGCCTGTGGCCTATGCAGTGCATCCAGATCACCTGCCTCTCCCATGCCTCTGCCTCCACCTGCTGCTTGGACAGGCTTGGACACCATCAGCCCCCACACTCTTGCCACCTCTGGTGATGGCCACACCCACTCATCCATACACCTGGCTGATGTGACTTTAATTGGGACTTATTTCTGGGGTAGGGCTTATATTAGGAGCATGCTAACAATCAGGCTAAAGCTTATTTTCTGGTTAGGTCTTATTTTCAGGGAAACATGGTATATTATGGTTGGTCACACAGTCAGCCTGTGTTTGTAGACTGTTTGTCATTTTTGACCATCTATGAAGTCCTTCCCCAGGACCTAGCATAAGCAGATATTGTTTGATGATGTTAAAGCTATCATCACAGGCTGTAAGCTTTTCCATGTAAAGCTGACTTTCACAATTGACTGATTATGGTTTTGCAAAGGCCAATGGTGTTTCAGTGGTGCTCCAGAGGTTTTTAGGATTGCACCCAAGGCACCTATTAATATTGTACTATTTACTGTTTTCTTTGCCACAAACATTCTATTTATATTTTCAGGTTTTTTATCTTGTGATTTTCCCTCAGTTCTTTATCCTCTAATCTGCTGTTTCGGGTACTGAAACTTCCACTACCCAGACTTTTTTCTTTCTTATCTACAGTTGTTAAGTCTTGGGTGTTATATGGCAGGTGCTTTATTATTATTCTAAATTCTGCATGTTGAATGTTCATTAGGCATTGTTCACCAATGGTAAATATTGACTCCCTGCTTTAAAATCATATATTCAATGCATGGATGGTCAAATTGTATATTTTATTTCTTTTGTAATTTGACACAAATAGAAATCTCATCCACATTCGAAAACGTTGATAAATATCCCCAATGTGGCAATCTATGCTTTTACTTTTGTGCTTTTGATTTTCTATCTGTTGTTTGTTATATTATGGAATAGTTGCTATCTTATAATAACAAAGGTTCAGACCTTCATATTAACCCCAGGAGAATATCTTCACTATCATTTCTTTGCAACAGTCTTCATTTACAGATCTTTGGAGAGTGGCTTATGTATCATATAAAGTCTTTATAGCAGTCATAACCAACATAATGCCCTAACATATTTAACAATCCATTGATCCTATTAATAGGCCAGGGCTCCTTTTGCAAAGTTAACTGTAATAGTAATCCTTGTTTCAAATCACAGAGTTTCAAATATCAGCTGCCACTACACAGACTGCTCTCTTTCAGTTTATATCAGAGAACCCAATGGAGTCTTTTGAAGAACCTGGTCATATTGGTAGGGAGAACTTATTAGAAGTTCCTACTTTAAGTAATTGTTTTTCAGAAGAAGAAGATGTTAAAGCTACACATCAGCATCGGTTCTCCCCTGCTCCCAGAAGGCGGAATTCAGATTCTTCTGAAGAAATGGAAGCAGAAATCTCCTCAACTATTGCAAGGAAAGTTTCATTTGCTGATGCATTTGGTTTTGATCTTGTATCTGTTAAAGAGTTTGATAGCTGGGATAATCCAACTACACAGCCCAGTGATGATTTAGAAGATGAAGATGTGCCTGAGGATGAATTCTATTTAACTCCATTGTTTCTAATTCCCACCACACAAGAGGAACTTTTGCAAACTGTGCGTGCACATAAAATATGTCTAGAGTTTGTAGAATTTCTTCCAGGCATAATATGTATGAAGGGCATAATTCGTGTTCTGAATATATCCTTTCAGAAGTTGGTCTATGTTCGAATGTCTTTGGACAACTGGCTAACCTATTATGACATCTTAGCAGAATATGTTCCAAATTCTTGTGATGGTGAGACTGACCAATTCTTATTCAAGATTTCATTGGTTCCTCCTTATCAGAAAGAAGGTGCTAAGGTTGAATTTTGCATACGATATGAGACATCTGTGGGAATATTTTGGTCCAACAATAGCAATAAAAATTATATTTTAATTTGCCATAAAAAGGAAACTGCATCATCACTGGAGAATAATAATCTTCAGAAAGGAGTTACAAATAAACATATCAAAGGCTGCTTAAAGACAACACTGAACAGGTGAGATGCTTGTTTGTTGTAAAAACTCTGATTTATAGTTTCCACACTTATATTGTGGGTACACTAAATAAAATGTGATACATATATATTTACATGTATATGCAAAGAAACAGTTGAGTATAAAATATTACAATGCTGATTATTAAAATAGTATGAAAATTTATATAAGTAAATTTAAACAAATATAGCATCTCATTAATAGCTCGATGAAGTTAAGAACAGAGAAGATATGGGAACATTTGAAGAAATTTGGTTAATGTTAATGTATCCATTCACAGCTCCTGGCTCTTTGCTCCAACTGTGTGATCTGCAAGCCATGTGCTTGCAATTTGTTTACAGTTAAATGTGAAATCCAAACTCAGAACAAGGAATATTTCTGTCCAGATCCTACTAAAGAATCTAATGACACCATTCAGGGAAAGGAGCCAATGGCCAAAGCAAGTCCATTTGCATTAATTAGCTGTTTTAGTTAATCAGATGTGTAAACCCATGATCTGCTCAGTGATCTTCCGCGATCTGCATCCTGACTTCCTGAATTAAACAGATGAGTATAAAGGAGATTGTAAATATGGCCAATATGCTATCTAAATGTGTTGGGCTCTAACAGCCATAGTTTCTACCTACTGACAGGAAAATATGGGTGCTATAGTCCATGATATCTGGATTGTACTATGCAAGTCACTTTTTAGCTGCTGCAGCACAAATCCTTTTCTCTCTTAACTAAATATTTCTTACAAAATTGTTGTAAGACATACAGTAAATGGAATAATAGTGTACTGCTATGTATCCTATACAGATTGCTATGTAGCATTGATCTGAAATGCTAATATTAGAAAATATAATTTCTGCAGTATTTATTTCATGTTATTATCACGGTACATTATGATTTGGAGTTCACAGTACACCAAACCACATTCTGGCCCCATATCACTATAAAGCCACTTCTCTCAGTTGTCTGGACTATATCATTTGCCATGATAGAATCTATCTGTGTCTTCTTTCAGAACCTTGAAATTAAATGTATCAGTCTAAAGTGGGATTAGGAAACTGGTAATTGATCTCAGTAGGGCTACTATTCCCAATTCATTCAAATCAATCTGAACCATTGCTGAGAAGGTCAGAAGAAGTAAGTGCAGTCTGCTGCAGCTTCCCAAGGCAAGGGGAAGTTTATTATTTAAAAATGTGAGATCATAGTGATGATTCAGAAAGGTAAGATCAATTCTACAAATTTTATTGAGGAACCAAGAAAATGTGACAATAGTGCCCTGGATATAGAAATGAGAGAATAGGAAATATAGGATGTGAAATAAGTTCCATGTCCCATGAATAGAATCTCCAGTTTTAGACTGTTTATGCCTGAAACAATACATTTGTGGTTTTTTAAAAATATAGCATTGAAGTATGCACATTCCAACAAAAGGGTTTGGAGAGAAAGGCAGGAAAAGCAGAAATGTCAAGGACTAAGTGCAGAGAAGGAAGGGCAAGGAGAACCTTGCCCTACTTGTGTTTTAAGATTATTTTCGATTTTGTTTTGGCCAAAACCAGGACCAACCAAAACATTCCAGGTTTCAGTCCATCTGCAGTGCAGCCTACCATGAATGTGCAAAACATTCAAAGCACAGTATATGTTTTGACTTCAAAACAATGCATTTTCTCTATTGTACATATCCATAGAAATATATCTCAAGACAGAGGCCCCCAATCATTTGGGCAACAGGGACTGGTTCTGTAGAGAGAGATTTTTCCTTGGATTGGAGGGGGTGTAGTTTCGTGTGCTGCCTGCATCCCACAGATGGGGCTTCACTTGCTTGCGTAGCCCAGTTTCTGGCATGCTGCGATCCAGTGCTGGTTCATGGACCGGGGGTTAGGGACATGTTGCATCAAAAAAAATTCTGATAGAAAAAATGCAGAAAGAAAAATAATGGTTGTTCTGTATTGTGCAGAATTCTTACAACATATATATGAGAACCATAAAAATTGTAAATGATTTAAAACATTTGTTTAAACTTCATTTAATTTTAAAATACATTGGATTTTAGACCTCAAGGTTGTGCAGATACTTTGGAATGTGAAAATGGATTTGGTGACGCCTTATTAATCCATAATTTTAAAAAAATTATAGATTATATTTGCACAAGTTTATATCGTGTAGTGTATGCATGGATCATATATCACATATTATTTCAATTCTTCCTTTTAATTTTAAAGATACTAGATACAGTGAAATAGAAGAAGTAGCATAGATTTGTCTATGCAAGTAAATCTATCAATAAGCACAATATTAATATTTCATTTACATTCTACTTGGTAAATTTCATAAGGGTATCCATGTATCTTATACAAATATAATTTGATACCTGAATTGAAGACCAAGTTACCCCCAATTTTATACAGAAAAAACAACAACCTGACTGGCAGTTGAAGTTTAGTTAACGGAATAACAGAAGTTACCTTGGCAGTCTTCTTGTCCAACCCCCTATTCAAGCAGGAAACGCTATATCATTCAAGATCTTCAGGGCAGTTTAGAGAGTTGTCCAATCTCTTCTTAAAAACCTCTCATGTTGGTATACCCACAACTTCTAGAGACAAGTTGTTCCACTGATTAATTGTTCTAGCTGTCAGGAAATTTCTCCTTAGTTCTAGGTTGTTTTTCTCCTTGATTAGTTTCCATCAATTGCTTCTTCTACCTTCAGGTGTTTTGGAGAATAGGTTGATCCCCTCTTCTTTATGGCAACCCTTTAGATATTGGAACACTGCTATCATGTCACCTCCAGTCTTTCTTTTCATTAAACTAGACACACCCAATTCCTGCAACCATTCTTCATATCTTTTAGCCTCTAGTCCCCTAATCATCTTTGTTGCTCTTCCCCGCACTCTTTCTAGAGTCTCAACATTTTTTTATATCATGGCAACCAAAACTGAAGGTAATGAGAGCATCAGCACAGTTTACAGAGTTACAGATGTCTATACAGGAGAAAGTGGTCTAGTCTACCTTGTAAATCTCTGAAGCATCTCTCAGTGTTGGATGTAAATATATTTATACTTGCTTACCATCACACCCCACATTATATTTATTATTTATTTTATATCAGTTTGCTTTTTACCAAATTATACGCAATATAATGCATTTGATTTTGAATAAATATTCCAAACAAATTTGATATGCAATGCTGAAACTGAGTGAATATAAGGAAAGATGAACCTGTAGGCTGGTTTAATTCAGTATTCTATCATATGTAGTTGGCCACCTCCAGTCTGGAACTGTATAAGCTGAAAATGAGAGTCATAGCTGTATTATAACTGCTCCTTAACCATTGATGCTTAGGTCACTTCCTTTGATTCTTAAGACAGTAGTTATGAAGACTAGGAATTATTAATTAATTTGCCTTTTAGAAGGCCTTTGCAATATATCTTTCCAAACCCTTAGCAATGCTAATATCTGATAATTTGTTCTGTTTTTAAGGAAACAATCTGTTCCTTGTATTTCCTACTTACAATGTTTCTTTGTCAGTATTAATAGGTTTTCAACTCAGGGCAAATCATCAATTAAAAGGGAATGCTTTTTCATAATTCAGGAGTTTTACCATAACCACTAAGCTGACAAACTGCAATCAGCAAGTGGATTTGGTCAAGCTTTTTGCTATTATTAGGTACTGATGATATGCCTGATCTTTACCAGCAGTGCAGCTGTTCCCTGGTACTATGAGGGGACATTTTAACTTACAGAATGACAAATGAATAAACAACACTCTTGTTATTGGCTGATCCTACTTCAGATTCTTTATACCAAACCAGGCTGGGTGTTAAGAGATTCACAGTCTGAGAACTTTAACTAGGAACACTGCAAAAACATATTTAATCTTTTTTTATTTTGGGGGGATTTAGCACAGATCTAATATCCATAGACAAAAAATAATGTTTAGCTCATTAGTTATCCCTCTCCAGTCTTGACTCTAGCAGCCAAGACCACCAACATTGGAGAGTAGTGATTGTGGAAACCAACTGTCAAATTTGGGTAGTTAAGTTTCTTATAGTTCAGCCAAAGAATATGCACAAGAAACAAAGCCTCATGTATACACTCTTTGATGAGCTGTGTCTATCTTGGCTGATAAGAGCTAGATATGAATATGGGTTTAGTTCCAGCTGTCAGTTCTTACCGATTTGGCTAATTTTGAAAAAACAAACTAGGGTGTGAGATCTGAGAAGTATGTAGAGAGAGGATTTCAAAACTTTCTAGGACTGTGGGCTAGATTGGGAAATCAAGAAATCCTCCACAAAGTAGCAGAGGAAAACCATTTCTGAAAGATTGCTAAGAAATTCACTAGACGTCACATTCAGTTTAAGGAATCTTTATTATGATTCATGCCATTTATATAATGAAAATCTATGCATTTCATTTTATTTAGGAACAGTTATTGAACATTAACTGTTTAATAAAATGAATACATTAGTGTTGGCCAGTTTTCAATTTTCCTCTTTAAAATAACAGAACAAATGACTGCAGGTTCAGGGTTTCTTAGATGAAGCTGATTATTTGAAGCTTTTCTGATTGGAATTTGAGGATAGATATAGCCTGTGCAATTCCTTAGTTTTATATCTTATAGTAAGTTTTATAAACTTTATATCAACTATGTTTCTGGAATAGTTCCTTTGATTTCATTAATACACTGCTGACAGCTGCACCTCTGTATCTTATAGGCAATAAGATGATAATGAGATGGTCCCTCATGGCCTGGACACAGTGACAGAACGAAAGTGGTCTAAGAAATTGAAATGTATTAAAATAAGACAGTCAATATCTTGTAAATAAACAAGTCTAGGATTACAAGTACAATCTGTTCTGGATGGTATAGTACACTTTTTGAAATATCAAGTCCATTCTTTGGTACAAGTCCATTCATGTGTCAGTTGATAGCTATGCCCAGAAATTATTGTATTAAGTCTTGCCTTGATTATGCTTCTTCCTGGACAATGACCAAGATTAACAAAAGTCATCTATGTGGCTATCAATTTCCCTTGTTGCAATATTATTTATTTTGGGCTGTCCTTGAAGAGTGCTCAGAAACACAACTTAGAAAAAAGCAGTAGCTAGTTTTATTATCTGGATTGTAGTATAGGCTATTTATTTATAGGGTATTTTTTTTCAGAGCCTAATTCAAAGGTTGCTCTCATCTTTAAAGTTTTAAGCAGTGTTTAGTAATCTGAAGGACTTCTAAATACAGCTGTGCAGTCTTTGGCTTTCAAGGCAGAAGGATATTTCAAAGCATGTGAGGGGGTATATACAGCATATCTGCTGCTATTTAAATTTAATGCATTTTTTTCTAGGGAACGTATTGTTGCAAAGATGTTGCTGCTTTAAAGAGGAATAGACATTATTATATGCATGCCTGCCATCAGAGTTTTTCCTTCAAATCTAAAGCCAAGTGATAAACATATGCATCTGGACAAATTTTACAATCTTTATCAGAAGTATCAAAAAAGGGTAAATCTGACATGCTAATAGCAAGTATCCAGTGAAATATATATCCAAGGGAAGTTTTTTTAAAAAAATATGATCCTGTTCTAATTGTTCAGCTAGATAGAATTTTACATTTGATTTGTTGCCTTGTAGGCCTGAAATTTGGAAACAGCAAATTATGTAAAATTGTTTATTACTGCAGGAAATTGAAATACGATTCATTTAAAAAAATCATAAATGCAATATTCTAACTTTTTGTGAAATACTTTAATCTTACCACAAGGGGAAGTATTTTCTAATGTGTTCTTTTTAAAAACCATCACATACCTTTATTATCTGTAGTCCCTTCTCTTTCCAATTACATGTAGTGGAATAGCTGTGATCAATACAATTATAAGCATAAGAAATAGTATACAATTCAACAGTTAATTTAGACTGCAATGCTCTTGAGTTATACTATAAATATTGCATTGCTGAAAATTCTGTTTTTAGAATATTAATAAAATCCCAAATGAAAAATATTATAAAAGCTTAAGGGCTGGACCTGAGCAGAATGACTGCACAAGCTGTGTGGCTTGATAGCAATGTAACTTAGCTGAATTGGTCAATCCAGTACCCTATATCTTCATTTCATTATCCAATCAGGAAGAAAAGTCAATCTTGCTTTCTGTAATAGAAATTTAGTGAAAAATATATTACTGCTGGACAGAAACAAAGTCATGTTATAGCTGAAGGGTAAAGAGGTTCTTTCAATCACAAGAAAAATGATTAACATATTAATGTTTTATTGCACTTTGGTAAACTTTCTAGTATATATGAATTTCAATATCAATTTATTATACAGCAATCATGTCTCCAGTAGCTGTGACTTTATCAATAAATATAAACAATAATGATTTCCATCCCTCTTCAATAATTACTATTAGAGAAGTGGGGAAACATAGGCATATATATATATATATAATGACTGGTGAACCAATTATTAAACTTTATATAAATAAAATTATTAGAAACCACAGCTTTGGATGTTTAAAAGAACATAATTTTCTTTGAATTGCTTATTTGGATTATGATAGTAGTAGTTACTGGACTGGAGAGGCTGAGGCTCAATTCATCAACCAAAAGGTTTACTGTGTGTCTTGGTGACCCAGCAGATTGTCACAGCAGTATTTCATGCCCCAAAACAGAAATGATTTATGAGTGTTTGAATGCATGTGGAAGTAGCACAGGTCAAAAATATAGTTCCCTATCAGTCTCTTATTTCTCTGTTTGATTTGTCATACAAGTTTTTGTGTGCTCTGTATCATATAACTAACTGTTATATTCCGTTCTTTTCATACCTTACACAGGAGTAAGTCACAACCACAGAAAAGAAATTAAGATGGCAGATTGTAATGTATGCCTTCTGTATTTCTTTCTGTTTGTTCAAAGGATGGAAACAAAAGATTTAACTTCTCGAAGCAGTTGATTTAGAAGTACTGAGCTATATAGATCTTAATTCTTGATCATTTCAGTATATCCAATAGCAGGTTGGCTGAGAAATACAGGAGCTGCTGTACATCTGAAGACATCTGGATGCTGCCAGAAATGAGAGACAAATGTTATGACTGTTCAGCAGTAGAGATTGTTGATAGAGGAGATTATTTATAGCAAGGGTTGAAAGAATGATCCTTGGTGCTTTCTGAACTTGGTTGTTTTCTTACAGATGTTTCATTAACTGAACTAGGTAAATTCATCACTGCTAGTAGGGAATGGGGTTTGCTCTCATTTTATATTCTAATGACATGACTTATCAGTGATGGTGGAAATGCTCTTGATGGTTCTTTACTGTTAAGCTTGTTTGGCAGTTCCTTGATTGGGGTATTGTTTGTTTCTTGACTGTTGGTCTAATATTAATCATGGTGTTAATCTCTGCTCTGTTAATCTTTATTGATGTTGTTGCTGGTGAGGAGGTGTTCTGGTCTTTTTGTTCCCTTTTTGTCTTGACTGTCTCTTTTCAATGTTATATAGATGTTGTTTATGTCTATGTGCCTATTGATGGGTGATTTATCAAAGTGCCAGGCTTTGGGAAATTCTTTAGTGTTTTTGGACTCTCCCAGTTGAAACTATGGCTAAGTCTGCCCATGTATTGTGAAATTAAGCAGTTTTCATCATGTCTTCTGACTGCTAGGTGGTGTTCATGGATGCACTCTGCTACTCTTCTCCCTGTTTGTCTTATGTTACCTTAAACTAATACTTTGTTGAAGCACCTTTTGTTTTTATGATATCATCCAGTCTTTTAGAATAGGAGCCTATCAGCATGACACATCTTGCCTTGGGAATCTTTGTCCACTCTTCCTTGCAAAAGTGTTACAAATTTGTCAGGTTTCCTGTGCACAGTCCTTTTGAGGCCACCCGACAGATTTTCAATTGAATTCTGGTCTGGAGTCTGGCTGGACCATTCTAAAACTTGATCTTTTTGTTAAGCCATCCTTTTATTGATTTGGAGGTATGCTTCAGGTCATTGTCATGCTGAAAGGTGAAATTCCTCTTCATCTTCAGCATTTTAATAGACGTCTGAAGGTTTTGTGCCAAAATTGAATGATATTTGGAATGTTCATAATTCCCTCCACCTTGTCTAAAGCCCCAATGCCACCTGAAAAGAAGCAGTTCCAAAGCATAATGTTGCCACCATAATGCTTCACTGCAGGTATGGTGTACTTTTGATAATGCATAGTATGGTTTTTATGCCGTTACTTTTTGGAATTATGGCCAAAACATTCACACCACAATACATTTTCCCACATGCTTTTGTAAGACTTGTTCTAGGTTTTTGCAAATGTATCCAGGTTTGGATTTTGTTTTTGTTTTTTTGTAAGAAAAGGCTTCCATCTTGTCACCCTACTCCACAACCGAAATATACAAAGAATATGGCAGATTGTTGTCAGAATACTTGCCAGAAATTCCTGCAGCTCCTTTAATTGTTGCTGGCAGCCTGTCAGATGAGTTTTCTTGTTTTTTCATCAATTTTGGAGAGGTCTTGGTAATCTTGGTAATGACACTATTGTACCATATTTTCTCCACTTGTTGATGACTAACTTGACTGTGTTCCATAGCCAATGCCTTGGAATTTTTTTGTACTCTTCTCCTGACTGATATTTCCAACAATGAGGTCCTTTTTATGCTTTGCATGCCATGGCTTTTGCTGCAAGTAAATATCAGAACTTTATATGGACTTGGTGAGAGTCACTTTGATGGCAGGTAGAACCTGACTACTATTTAAGATCAGTTTGAATGTAGTTGGTTAATTCTGAACAAAGTCACATCTCTACTTATAATGGAGTATGCACAGTAATGGAAAATGTTATTGTAGATTTGTTATTGTTATTTCCCCCCCTAAAAATCAAGTTGTTTTTCAACTGAATTATATAGCTTTTGTGGCATGTTAAAGGTAGAAAAAAAATCTGCATTGATTTATCTTGGTCTCATTTTTTTTTTAACATCTCAGAAACCTGGCACTTTAACAGAGGTGTGTAGACTTTGTATATCCATGGTAGGTAGGTAAGCAGATAGATAGATAGATAGATAGATAGATAGATAGATAGATAGATAGATAGATAGATAGATAGATAGATAGA
>JANHFL010002789.1:10996-38394 GCA_032468155.1 Oxyrhabdium leporinum | reverse complement strand
TGATATGTGTAGTTATTTGTAGAGATTTTATTAATATTTCTAGTGATATTAATACCTAAATATTTTAAAGATTTATATACTATTGCAATCCCTAAAACTATGGAGATTTCTTTTTGAGTTTTCAGGATAGTAAGAAAAAAATAAGATTGTCAGCCCTGAAGCCATTTTCCTCTGGCACCTTCAGGACTGCCACAGTGGAGATGAGTCGGGCTCTGGAAATGGGAGGGTGGAGGGGGAGATAGCTGGGGGATTGTAGCCAAAATAAAATGCTTTCCTCTGAGAACCAAGGACTTTCCCACCAAGTGCTAGGAGGTGGGATCTGAGACCAAGTGACCCTTGGACCTGATTGGACCATGTGATGGACTGCATGGGTAGGGAAAAGAAAACTTTACTTTTAACTAAGGGGAAACCCGGGGGGGGGTTAGAGTTGGGTTTCCCCAGATGTGCCAATATGATGTGCCTAATAAATATATACTTTGAGGAATATGCCTGCCTTGGAGTTTTGATTCTATTGGGTGTGTTACTTGGAACCCTGACACAGATGTGATGAATGAAAATTAACTGATAGTTCTGACACCTCTTCAAATTCATTTAACTTCTTAATATAGATGGCTGAATAAGAAGCATTTGAGTCAAAATTATAGCACTGCAAATAGACTTAAAAGATACATCTTATTTTCCATTTTGTCCCCAAAGTCTGATTAGATATAAATACTATTGTGAACCTGCTAGGTGCCTCTTGAAATTGTGATAGAATCTGGATCGCAACTGTTAAGTCTTATCATGCTTTAGTTGGTCCATAAATATTTTAATTTTCTTATGAAAACCAGCCCCAAATTTGAATTTAATTAACATTCCTGTTAAATACTGTATTTCCAGAGAATGAAAAGCTTTAAAGATATCAATTGCATTAATATGAATAATATAAAATTATGTTATTATTGCTTGTTATCCATCCAATAACTCTGGCAAATTATGTATTGTTTTTAAAACATTTAAAGAAAAACACACAATAGTTTAAAAATGAATGATATATTATATATCTAATGTACTAATTAATGTTATATTTTATTTGTATATATTCCTGTTATATTCTTGTCCTTGCTTTAATATCAAAATCAAGATGAGATAGGTGGCAATGTATAAATAAATATATCAAAAATAAATAGAAAACAATTAGAATAAATAATTCCAATTTTTAAGGGTTGCTGCAGAGAAAAGGGGTTCAACCTATTTTCCAAAGCACCTGAAGGCAGGACAAGAAGCAATGGATGAAAATTATGATTTGACAAAGACTACTTCTCTCTCTGTTCCATGGATAAAAGACTGAACTTGAATAAAGTTATGTTATCCATAGCTTCTTATTTTGAACTACTGTGACAAACATTTTTTGTATTCATTTGTAAAGAACATTTACTAATGAAAGGCAAACTGAAAATAATATATCAAACTGTATTTTGCACACTGTACCAAAAGAGACATGGTTAAACCAACATAAAAATCCAGTCAACAGATTTGTCATGCACCAAATGATAAAAGTAGAGAGCACACTGCAGTAAGGCCTCTGTAGAATGGTTCTTAGTGCAATAATATACAATATTCACATGGATAATTTGGCACACAATATAGGGGACACCAAGTTTTTTGTAATCCCTTCAGTCCAGATTAGATTTATGGAAGGAGATGGAAAGATTAGGTTACTGTCATTATTTTCCCATGGTGACATTAAATTATAACACATGAAGCCAGATGAAAAAATAGTATTTAAAATTAAATTTATGCAATTACTACATTAATTATGATAATACTATTGCTTAAAAATCCAGAAAGAGATTTTAATTATTGTCACTTTGTTTTCTTTCTCATTTAATAGTAAACAGGAAACATTGACAATGGCTGATAAAGACATTTGGATTAATCCCAGAATCTCAGGTAGAAAGTCTCAATCATTTCACCTTCTGCAATTTGTGTTATAATTTTTTTAAAGTAACAAAGCATCTAGGTGAATATTATTTAATAATTCAATTCTTTTAGATTCAGATATCCCCAAAATCGTTTATTCACATCTGGATAATGAAAATAAATACAGAAAAGAAAATGAAGGAGAAAAAAATAATGACTGTAATGAAGATGACAAAGAAAATGAGAAAGAATTGGAGTTGTTGGTAAGCAGGGGGAGGGAGAGGAGGAGGGGATGGTTTTGTGTGAGGGGCAGGTATTTGCATGCACAGCTTTACTCATGCGGCCCAGTTGCAAATAGGCCGTGGCCCGGTAGTGGGCCACGGCCCACAGGTTGAGGACCCATGTTTTACAGAACAATCTCAAGAAAGAAACTGCTATGACTTTAAAGTACTCTAAAATCCTTTTCAGCTGCATGTCAAAATGTTGGAAGGTGGAATCAAACAGCATTTTCTGTTCTTTTATTTTCTAAAATAAACAAATATTTCTTCCTGTTGCAAACAATGCACATGTATTTAGACCAGCCAATTGGTTGATCAAAACTTTTCCTGGGGAGACATGAGAAAACTAGTGGAGTTTTCTTCAATAGAATAAGAAATCATTCTTCAGATTATTATTCTATCTCCTCCTACCCTATCTCATTAGCGTCTTATTGAATTACCTGTCAATTTTTTTGTAGATATTTTGAAGTTGGACACAGCTTCTTATTGAGTTGTGCAAGTATAAAATTCAAAACACCAGTGGTAAAAAATCATCAGGGATTTGATATTGGACATCCCAGACAGATTATTATGTGTATCGACTCAAACGATATATTCTGGTATGTTTCCTCAGCAACCAAAGGATTGCAATCTTCTTACTGAGGAAGGTTGAGGGATAGTAGCTCATACTACATGAATTGTACACAGGCCTGACATTTTTATTTTTTTTGGGGGGGGAAGGAAATGATATCACTGAATTTTTATAAATATTCAGTTATTTTTCTTAAAAAACAACAACTGAAAATTGTACAGATTTTTTTTCAATTATTCAAGAATGCTGTCACTAATCTCCATACCTCCAAAATTCAACCCTCATTCTTGGAAATCATAGTCCTGTCTACTTTGATGACAGATTACTGTATTGTCTACAAGGTACTCAACCATCCAAAATAGTTTTAAAAATGACCAGTCTGTGGTCACCAAAACTTTGTTCACTTCGGTTAGATAATATTATTATATATTCCACAAGAGGAAGATCTTTCTCTACTTCAACAGTGGTGATAAATATACTACATAATTTGCCAATGCTATGTTACTATCAGAGTTTTAATTATATATTTAGTATGATTAAAGGATGTAGGATGTTTTGAAACATTTAATTTTGTTATCTTTCATTTAACAACTTATTTTTATTTTATCACAGGATATAAGGGACAATTTGAAAACAATAGAAGAAGAATAACTTAATTTATTTTTTTTTAAATTTCTATTATTGCATTTTTTCTTTTTTTTTAAGTTTTACAGTTAGGGAGCCATACATAGACTATAACTAATGGCTACTCAACAGTGATTGTTTGGAGGCTCATGAAAGAGCAAAGCAATGATGTTGCAAGTAAATCTTTTTAGCATTTGATAATTGCGTAAAATAATTTTTAATGTGGCACCTGAATATAGATTGAGTTTAAAAATTTTGCTCCTTGTCCAGAAGTTTTGATTCTGGAGAGAATAATAGCAGGGAAAGATAAGTTATTGTTTTTAAACTCAAAAATTGCACCTGACCACAGATACCATCTTTCAGATATAAAACACATTCCCAGTATTGAGTAAATCACACTGATTTTATAAAGTAATATATTAATATTAAACATTATTTTTAACCACTTATATTGCATAAATGTTATTCTGGGTTAACCTGCATTTTATGAGAAGAAAAAATGGCATAGTTATATACACAAGTAAATAAGCAGGAAATATAATGGTGTTTGTGAGTGAAAATATAAAATCTAAAACACACAAAAGGACATTCTAAACATTAGCACCACACAGCCATTTTGGGTAGAGAGTAAGACAATTCTTCAGACAAAAGCCCAAAGTTATCTTAGCTCTAACTTTAGGAGAGTTCAAAGTTGTCATTCAGAATGGAGCTTTTATTGCCTGAATAATCAGAATTGAAATATTATTTTTTATTAACAAGAGAGAAGCTATGAAAGTCATAGCATTCTCCAATACAAGATTTAAGTATATAGATTTTTTTAAAAATCTATATACCTGGTCAAAGCTCAGTCCAATCATTTTATGTGCTGCATACTGAATTAAACAATAGAGGTCTATAATAAATGGAAATGCAACCAAATCTTTGAAACTGATAGGCAATGGCTCACACGACAGCTCGGCAGTTGACAAGTAACATCAGCCTTATGTGAGAAGGGGAAATTGTAAGATTTGCATATAATTATTGAAATCATGCAAATGTCAGTTATAAGGAGGGAGATAGGGTGGAAAAGAAACAGGCATCTCACTATTAAATCCTGACAGTTGGCATCACTGAAAAGCTCAGATACATTTGAGGACTAGTTGGCAGAGGGTCATTAAAACAGAATTTGCAGAAACATTAGTTCCTTCACTTTTCTTTGAGTGACGTTTTACTATTAATAGTTTGCAGAGGCTTTGCAGAAAACATATTAATAAGAGACATTGTAATAGGGGTATCTGCAGCAAGTGTAAATGTAATAAGGGAGTATCCAAGTTTCTACCTTCTAATTGATTGGTATAGAACCATCCGTCTATGCATCTGAAAGCAAGGGAAGACTGCCATAAGTAGCGAATGCTATTGAATAATATAATTTAATATTGGGGTGATACTGAAGAAACTTCTTTGTGGCCTTTCCTAACTCTCAGTTTCTTCAGTTTCTAACTAAAACATTCCTGTCTGAGGGGTCTGAGGGGAGAATAAAATAAACATAATCCTTGTAGTATTTGTCAGTGTGCAGTGTGTCTTTATTTTACTGGACACTCCCGTACATTCTTTAGCTTTGATATTTTGTGCAACTACACTCACTTTAAAATAAAGCATGCCTAGAATGGAATGTGCTCTCTGAATGAATTAGTTTGCCTTGTACAGAATTTTCTCTTCAGGATTCATTTCTCTGAAACATACTTGAAGCTTATAGAGCTCATAAATAAACAGGCTAAGATGGGGACAGACATAAAGAAGAAAAGTGGAATTTTATTTTTTTGCCTCTTATGTTTGTTTGTTGCCCTTTGTGGCTGTGCATGCACATGTGATTAACATGCAATATTCATTTTGTAAACACCTTGGAAGCATGCTTTCTGAAATGAGTTTTATTGGAAAAAAGATATTTCTTGAATTGAATCCCTTTTCGTGCATGTGTGTATGAGTGTGGGCATATAGTCTATTCACATACATATTCACACATATTTTCACACTCTTTTATTCTATTGTTTCAGTTAAGTCATCACTTTACTAGAAGCAGAAGTTCTTCAATGAATGAAAGGAGTTCCGATGCAACTGAGCCAGTTAGATTTCCAAATGAACTACAACAACTGGGGGACAAGCTAGAGTCTGGCTTGATTAGACAACCTCTGCCTAAAAGCTCTTCAATAGAACATGCTTTACAAGACAAAGAACTGCAGAATAATCAAACATGTTCCATTGCAAATAATAGGCAGTTATTATTCCCAGAAAAATGCAGTGAGGTTGACTCACTAAACAAAACTGCAGAGTCCTTAGAGGGTTTGAATCCAAACGAAACCTATTTCTCAGCAGAATATTGGTCTGAAATCAAGAAAAAACAGACTGCCTATATTCCAGATATTGTCTCAAGCAATTGTGGAATGCATCAAGCATATGTTCTATGTGAGGAATTTAAGAATGTCCCAGGAAATAAAACAAAAGAGACATTATTCATGGGTGAGGATGATTATAACTTCAAAAAAGCAAGGGAGACAATTTCCTTAGAAGATGATAAAGCAGGGAAGTTAAAAGAAAATGCATTGAAAAGAAAGTATAATAATATCAAGACAGTTCAGGAACAACTTAAGCAGGAAATAGCTTTCCAAATTCCAGAGTTAAATTCAGAAAACTTCATCAGACATGAACCCAAAAGAGAAAAAGCTGAAAGCAAAAACAAATTATGTGTAAACAGAGGTTTAAATGTCATAGCTAATGTTGATGTCACAGAAAATTATTTGGCAAGCTCTCATTCAGAAGACATTGTAGAAGAAAAATATAAATCTGAGTATAATGTTGATAAGGAGAAAGAAATCATGCTAAGAATTTTAGAGAACTCTCCAGAAAAACAAATATCTCTTACCAACAGTTATAGAAAACATGTCTTATATGATAATTATGAAATCAACAAGCTAGCTAAGTTACCTCAAAGGGAAGAAGTAATGACTTCCAGTGTCCCAGGTGAAATAAAAGAGCAAATGTCAAAATCAATAGGGCTTTCATATTTAAGTGACAGTGAAAACTCAGATGAAAATAAAACAGAAAGCAAAAGTTGCATTATAGATGAGTCAAATCATGACTCAAAAAAAGAAGAAATTAGAATCCATGAGAAAGTTCATAATACGCTTTGGGAAAGAAAATCCCATGTTGTACCACCAGTTGATGAAAATATGTTTATGCATTCTATATTAATAGGCACAAAGGAAATGTCTGATAGCAGAAACAACTTAGAAAAAAGGAAGTACAGTCAGAGTGATAATCCAGAAAACAGAAATATTTCTAAGATAGAACCCTGCCAAAGTGAACCTGACATGGTTAATCTTAAAGATAAGAGTACCTGGGACAGATTGATGATTCAAAGGTGCAGTGGTTCAGAAAGTCAGTTGGCAGAAAGGCAAAGTGAAGCAAATAAAAGAGTGCAGATAAAGGAACTAACAGGAGTTGAAGCCATGGGGGGTATTAATGACAATACAAGATGTTTGAAAGTAAGTCCCACAGATGAACTATTTACCTGCCAAGATGCACTAAGGTATGAGGAGACTTCAGTCACTAAGCATGATAATACAGGGGAAGCAGAAGCAGTTACAGCTGCTTATATAATTAAAATGACATCAGGAAGTATTCCTGAAAAAATGTCTGCTGGTGAAAAAGCAGTAATTGTTAAACTACCCCAAGAGACTGCATTAAGTGACAGGCCCACAGAGAAAAAGGAAATGGTATTTGATATACATGAAGGAAGAAATGATGGGTCATATTATCCTCTTTGTCAATGCAATAGAGAGAGTGTATGTGACACCAAATTTGGAATATCTGCTTCAGGTATTAATAATGTGCCCACATATGAAACAGTACATATGGAAATGATTTCAACACATGCAACAAATGAAATGCTTGCCAAAGCAGAACATAATTCTGTAAATAATTCACCAACAACTGAAATATTTTGTCCTTTTTCAGCAGAAGGAAAAATTGTTTCTGAACAAGGTGTGCATTGTGAAGTACCATTGAAACATTCAGAACATTCTTCACAAGGCTTACACAATAAAGAAGCTGAAGAAGGAAGCATCTGGAGTTCATTTTCTCACATAGGTCCCACAACTGAACCAAAAATATGCCATTTGGATAAACGTTTTGTGGGAAGCTGTTATAAAAACTCCTCAGTGGTATCTCCCAAAGGATTTGCAGGCCCTCATATTGCTGAAGTAGAAGAGATGTCGCCTCCACCCACAGATGCTTCAACTGAAATTGCAGCTCAATCTGGATGTAACTTCAACCCAAAAGATGAAATAACTCATGTTATTCCAAATATCACTAAGCCGCAAGAATTTCCTCCTAGTGAGAATAGAGAACGAAACATAGGCCAGTTTTCCCATCAAACAGAGTTCAGTCCAGAAAAACAAATAAGGCCCACAATTTTAATTAGAGAATCCACTGAAGAAAGAGAAGAGACAAGCTTAGCTTCAGAAGGTTTAATATCTGAAAAGAAAATAAATATTGTCAGACACGATAAGCAGGCTTTTTTTGATCATACAGGAATTTCTGGCCAGCAAAATGAAGCTTATAATTCACCTACTGAGTGTCTTGTGTTAAAGCATATTGCTTACAAGATACTTTATTTCCTTTTGTTCATTGTATTTTGTGTAACATTGTATCATTATGATTTAATTGTCTGCTTTGCTCTCTACTTATTTTCATTGTGCTGGCTATATTGTGATGGTAGGAGAAACAAAAACTCCATCAAAAAGGAATAGTATGAATATTCCACATTGCATTTAGAATTTATTATCTGCATGTTCCAAAGAGTAACAATGTCTACTCTTAAAACCAAAATAAGACTCTTTTCCTCTTTTCAAATATTGCTTAAAAAGAATGCACATGGAATGCATATGTACTATATATGCAGCCATTCTATACAGGACCATTCTGTTTGGAAAATTAAGTATCTATATAAATCAAGAGTTCTACAGCATATCAACTTATATTAAATCTAGCTGCTGTCTCTTAACCCATTATGAAGGTGTGACAGGTCAGTCTGTTCGGGTTTGATCATATTTATTTATTTTGTAGTATAGTCTCATTTTCTGTGAATTTAAGAAAATATAAATACTTATTTTTTAAAAAAGAAAGAATACGCTAACAGGGCCTATTAATACAAGAGTTTCCTTTGCTAAAACAGTTGGTAATTTACATCACAATGGAAGGATAAGAAGAAGCACTCCCATTACTCTTCAGCACATGTTGCCTAAGAATTTTGTACACCATTCCTTTATATGAACAATGCCACTTGTGTACCTCCCACCTTTTTTCAATTCTGTCATATGAAGACATTCGATTTTTAAGATTTAGTGACCTAAATCCAAGTTCTCCTTCATATTTAAACTCTGTTATTTGACCATATTCTTAATACATTAATACACTGAAAATTTATTTGTGCATGAAACAGTACAATCAGTGAGAATTAAAAACCACAAGGAATGTAGTTCACTTGCTAAATCTATTACATCTTATTGTCCATCTTCCTCAATGTAGCTCCTTCCAGATACACTGGATTTACATATTCTTAGCTAATATGACCAAAGGCTGGCTAGAAATTTTACAAAGTACCAAGTTGGGAAACGCTGATCTACTGCTCTAATTTGTGGGTGGGTGGAAGAACTCTGATACAGATTACATGACCTGCTTTTTTTCAAGGTAATGAGTTATATAATGAATAATATTAATAGCACACTGTAAAATGCAAAGTAATTTATGATGTATGCATAAAAAAATATATAAAGTTAAACAAGAAAACCAGGCTCCCATTCTTATCACAGGATTAATACAGACTGATACACACTAAAGGATAAAAACTGGAGCCTCGCTGTTTTCATTTGTTTGTATTTTTACAAATGAAGACTGTGTGATTTTCTTCTCTTTTCTTCCGCATTATTCCAGTTAGTTGTTTTGAACCATATTATTTGGACTATGTTATATAGAAAAAGCAAACCCGATGAACATTGAATAATACTAATAAAGTTTGAATGTCTTGGTTGTATGTGAATATTTCAAATTCCCAAATGAAAATAATAAAGTATAACAATTATGCTATATCCTATGCAACTATGGAAGATTAATTTTGATCAATACTGACAGTTTGGACCTCCCAGCTGATAACTAATAAAGAATTTTCATAGCTTTCATTCACTTTTTAAAAATTAATTTCTAATTATCTAGCTATACTTTATGTCTTTGAAGACATAAAGTAATGGAAATGGAAGGAAAATAATATTGTGATCCTTCATCTCTACAATCTATAAGCTGCAACATCTGCAGTACAACATTTCTAACACTGTAATGTTTGTACAGTGAAGCTTATCTCCTGTTAAACATGCAGCTTTATGTCATCTTGAGGAAATTGTCCTAAATGCAAATTATTTAGTGTCAAACCATCATTTTAGCTTATCCTTATAGATCAATATAGAAATGTTTAAGTAGAAGACACTGTGCAAAGTGTACAGTGAGGGGGAGATGGAATATTGTATAGATGGTATCTTCACTCTCATGAAATACACTCCAAAATGGATTCTGACTCGAGTTTGATTGGCCCAAGTTTTCCTACATATAATCTCTAAGAGTGTTTGCATCAGCTTCACAAATCACTTCATTAGTCCATGGAATAATCAAATCTTTTATAAGATTCAAATCTAGCAGCTAAAAAAATTTCAGAGGGCTTTACAACAGAACTGTTACATTTCCCTATTGTTTTATAATACTATTATGTATCATATCATATTGTTACATATAATAAAAACAACAGGACTTATGAAGCCTCCATCAAATCCCTAGCTGGATTTGCCTAGCTGGAGTCCAACTACACATGAGTTCAAGTGTCTTTATCCACCAAATGTTTAGAATATTTCTCATAACAATTATGCAAATAATTTACTGCCCAACATAACCTTCCTTTTATTGCTAATCTATAATTGATAATACTGTCAATAGGTACCTATTTCTGATTGGAAAGAAGACTTACTTTTAATTATATCAAGTGTAAAAAACAAGAGATGACTTGTCGGGTTCTCTGTATATTATATGATCACCTTTCTGTATTCCCGATACATTGAAATATCTTTATTCAGGGGCATTTGGCTTTGAAAGACCTTTGCAAAAAAGCGAAGCAAATTATCAAATTTGGAATCATTATCCTTATGCAAAACTTCCTTGCATGCAAAGAACAGATGTAGAAGTCAGAGCTAGGAATTGTGCATCCTGATCTCCAGCCACAGATTTTTTTTTAATTTGTACTTGCAATATTTAGAAATAAAATAATATGTAATAATAGATTTTGCAATAATAGATTTTTTTTTTCTAAAATTGTCTATCATTTTGAAATCTTGAAGTAATAGACATTTAAAAGTTAAAAATACGAAATCTAAAGAGTCATTTGGATATAGATCAAAAGCTGAAGGAGAGAAGAGTGCATCTAATGTTCTACAAGGAGCACTGAGACTGCAAGAGTGACTAGCATGACAGCACGTCTAAAAGCCAAATTTAGGGAAGGCTATATTTTCTTCCTTTCATGTGATAGCTGAAAACTATCTTGCCATTTCTGTCCTGCAGCTTTGACCTTTGCTTAAATCAAATGTTGAAATGCATTGTAAAGCCCAAGAGTAACAACAGGCTGTGTTACTAATTTGATAATGTGCACTCTGCTACAGAAAATAAGTGTTCAGACAAAATGGTACATTTAGTTTAGAATTATTGTGGATCATAAGGCTTAAAAGCGCAAGAAATTCAACACTAGCAAATGCTGCCATGACCTTTCAGATTAGCTGATATGGTTGAATGACCACCTGCAGCTGTATGTCAAGGCATAAGGGATGCAAACACACAAGCAAGCACAGAATGCTGTATAAGTCTGTTGCAAAATGTAACAGAGGCTTATGGAGTAACAGTGGATGGATTCAGAGCTTACTTCTTCCTCTTACTATCAATACATGTTTCATTTTCTACATTCCAATCAGCTAACTTTATAGTTTTCTTTTTTGAAATTTAATCCCTAATATTTTGGGTTTTCTTTTTCAAATTAACCCTTAATATTTTCATCTATTTCAAAGAAGTCACATTCCATTAAACTTACCCCCATCTTATTCTTGATTTGTGAGACATTGTATTCATTGGAAATTTTCATATGTGCAATCTTTAGACCATAAATATAGCAAATGAAGTTTTTCTCTTATCTTGAGACATACAAGAAACCCCAGCCTCATTAGGCTTAAGAAGTTACAAGTTACTAAATTAAATTTCAGCCGACTTTGAAAGAAAGTATATTATTGAAATACAACTGTGAATATCAAGAAACATATTTTAACAGGTCAAAAAAGCAATGTGTTCAGTATTTAGTAAAATTAACAGCAATTGCTGGCTTTCTAGTTATGAATGCTCATTAAACAACTTTAGCTGTTCACCCTAAAATGTTAGAAACAAAACTGTGTCTAAAACTAACAAGCATAGCAAAGTTTTAGTGTTAAACACTAAAGGCAATAAATGAACATCAAATGAAAAAGAAATAATAATTTTAAAAGTTGTAGATTACTCTTATTTGTTTTCTGTGACATAGTTTATATATACAGCAAGAGAGAAGCATTTCAAGAGCTATGTTTAAATGATAAGTACTTTTTTTGTCTCGAACAGTGTTTATCAGCATTAGCAACTTTAAGATACATGGACTTTATCTCCCAGAATTCCTTAAAAAACACCACTGATTGAGGAATTCTGAGAAAGATTTAAAGTTGCCATATCTTAAAGTCACCAAAGTTGAGAAACACTAGTTTAGAACAAACAGGAGCAATCTTACTTCTCCCAACACCACTTCTCAGTCACAGCATGCAGCTCTTCTATACTATGGAGATTATATATATAACATAATCTTTGCCTGTAGGGCAGCTTATACAGAGAAAAAGTAGCTTCAAATGAAATCAGTATGTAGTGTAGTCAAGTGGGGACAGAGTCTGTGTCTCCCTGATCAAAGCTCAACCCATTCATACACAGTAATTTGTATACACACCCCCTACTCAAATATAGTCTTCTTTTGAGAATTATTTAGTTCTTTGATGTCTTCCTAACAAATCAGTAAAGTGGCATGGTTACTTTGTGCTCATAACTAAGATCTTACGGAATACAGTAAGGCTGTAAGGAAGACTGTATATATAGAAAGTAATCAAGAAAGACATCCCCCCAATGTACGTTGTTTTTAATTATACAATTTTAAAAGAGCCATATAAGCCATTTCCTGATTAGTTACTTGTAGTGTTTTCTGGAATCAGCTGTGCTGATATAATAACAAGAAGAGAAGACTTTGAGTGCATTTGACACTGGTGTTTGGGAGTATCCATAGCCATTTTTCTAAGTGACTAAAGAGCAGGAGTGTCAAACGCACAGTGTCATGTTGTTGTCACATAACATATCACAACTTTTCTCCCCTTCGCTAAACTGGTGGTGGGCGTGGCCAGTGTGTGATGAATCTGGCCTGTGGGCCATGAGTTTGACACCCCTGCTAAAGAGAAAAAAAATATCTGAAAGGGACTAAAGACTTAGGAAAAAAGAAAACTTTTCCATAAGATACTATGGTTTATCATTCACCATACAAACAAACAATTGTACCTCAGCTCATTATGGCATCTGAACCCAGCTTAGTGTTTTTGAGTGTTTTATGACTGAAATGATTGCTAATTTAAGTGCATGCGATCAGTAATCATTTGCCCAATCAAGCCAATGACAGCACATTGGCAAAAAAGGCATGCAAACTCTTATTGTGTAACATTGGCAGCAGGAATAAAAATAGCTAGAAGTTTAAATAAAGACACTGAATGTATGTATGTATGTATGTATTTGATATCCCATCTTTATTTTGCATAGCACAACTGGTGTATATAATTCCCTTTCCTCCAGTTTTCCCATAGCCTTATGAGATGGATTAGGCTGAGAAAGAATGACTGGCAGAAAGCTACCCAAATGGCTTCCATGTCTAAAGGAGGACTATTTATTTATTTATGTTTGTTTAGAGATTGCCCAGCTCCAAACATCTCTAGGCAGTTTACATACTAAAAATAACAAACAATAAAAACAACAAAAAAGATTGTGAACATCTTTGAATATCCGATACAACACAACATCCCCAAAATGGAATAACGCAACTTCCCAAAACTGACAAGTTAGTAATCCTTCTACTTGCCTGGATGCAAAACCAAATTTTCAATACCAAACACCCTCAGGATGGAAGCCATCGGGATCTCTGGCCAGGTCACTATGAATGAGACAACAGTCACCACGAATGAGAAGGTGTACTTCCTAGGCCCTGAAATATGACACTGTTTAATTGAAGGGACCTGAAGCATGCCTCAGGGACTTCTGGTTTCTAGTCCAACACCTCATTTAGTGCATCAACTAACTCTGTTTAGCCTTGTCTTATTACTATTACTATTACTGTTATTACTATTACTATTATTGTCTTATGTCTTGTTCAATCAAGAGGAAAGTATATAATAAAAAGGTAGAAATGTTGATATTAAGACAGCAATGTCCAATGAATGTTTGTGCAAATTGCTCAGATCGCATATAAATTGGTCTCATGATGTCAGGTGAGATTCCTTTCCCTAGTAGTCAAAGGATTGAAATAGTTTCTATACACAACAGAATTTGTAATTGGTTTTATTTTTAGAATACCAGCTCTGCATTAAACTACTTTTCCCAGCTGATTCTGATTTTCTGCCTGCCTCTTTCAGAAATATGAACAATGAAGATAGGACTTGCTACACCTGCTGTAATGGAAGATTATAAGTTTTATTTTAAACTTTCCCTTACTCTTGACTTTAACATTCACAACAATAATATGCTGTCAATACTGAAATGCCCCTAATGCAGAGGAAATTAGAAAGAATTGAATGATGCGCTTAAGCACATCCATTTTGGATAGATATAAAGAATGAAGAACAGAACTTTTGATCAATGAAATATGTTAGGAAAATTGAATATTTTGAAAAAGTAATATTTCTTTTTCAAGAAGAGATACCAACAAACAACAATGATAAAAAACTTTATGTTAATTAATACCTGCTTGGTAAACGTTTGCTTCCAAAGTTATTGAATCCATTGTGCAAAAGTAAACCAATAGACCAATATTAAACACCGGTATACATTTTAATACCTATTATAATAAAAGTACTAAAAAGTTAAATAGAAGTACAGTATGTTAAATATATTTTGAGAATATTTATATTTACTCTAAGGGGCTCTTTCATAGTGTTAGCCCTTCCAGATAGACCAGAGCAGGAAACAAACTCCACAGGAAGATCATCAGAACTATATTTTACTGAGATAGGCTACTGGCTATAAAAGAATTTTGCAATTTTTGTACTTTACTCCCCTTCTCTTTTATATACAAGGGAATCAGGGAGGAGCCTCCTTATTCTCTTCGAAATATAATCTTGTTTCCTCAAATTTAAGGAAATTTTCAGTTTTCTTTGCTTATAAAACAATTCTTATCACTTTCCCTCAAGGTCATCTCTCTGATTCTTTACATAAATTTACTATGCTTAGGACAAGCCCCAATAAGTTCAAGAGAAAATTCAGTGATATGGCTGATGTATCTTATATAAATTTTATTTTTTTGTAATAAATTTGGGTTACCTTTCTTTTTACATATTATTACTAAGTGTGAGAGGCTATGACACTGTTTTCAAGAACATCAGTTGGGGGTCATTTGTTCCTTAAAGAAATCTAACTATCGCTGCTGGAAAAATGTTATAACTTCTCCATAGTTTTGATATATTATTCTTATTGTTATTATTTAAAATACCTGCTTTCTGACACTGTTTTAGCCATTTTCATTTTGTAAAATTAACCTATTTTCTTCTGCTGAGATAATACAGTATTTTACAATTCATGTCAATCATGTTCTTTAAAGAAGTAATTTTGTATCTGAAGTTGAGTATAGTCTCCTCCAACTGTCATGTTTTGCAGATTTAGAAAATAAATACAATTTCAATAGTTTCTTATTTCTTTAGCCACTGTTCAGGCATGTCATCTTAAAAACGGGTGCCATACAGCAGGGATTATAAGTATAACATACTAGTAGAGGGAAATATGAAGTTTAGTCTGTCAAATCCTGAAATTTTAATGCAAAATAATACAACTTTAATACAGTTGTAATCAGGATATTGAAATTTTTGTAAGAATTCATGTGTGTGTTGTCAGATTATTTGCTGCAATTGTATAATCAAACAAGCATAAAATGTGTTCTTTTTTATAATATTGGCCTCAAGAAGATTTATGTCTAATATGAGATGTTGAATCTTTAGCCTTATGATTCTTAATTTAGTTTAGTGGTCCCAGTATAAATGGTAAAGATGTCTCAATGACTCATCAGATTAATAGAATCTGTAAATATTGATACAATTTATGGAGGAGAGAAGAAGAATACATAAAAGAAATCTTTCAATACATGTGTATTTGTGCAATATTAGGTGTGCATCACCACCGCTCACATAAGTTAAGCTATGGTACACACGAATTCGTTCCAGCCAGCCACTCAGTCCAATTCCAAATAGGCCATGGCCTGGTAGTGGCCTCAGCCCCAGGGGTTGGGGACCCCAGTTCAATGGTGGGTTTCAACCGGCTTCAACAGCATTACCCAGTACTGTCCCATTGCCACATACCATCTGGACATATATCTGTTCTTTGAAGAAGGGAAAGGATCAAATCTCCTTGAATAAAAAACCCTGATCATTGATATATTTTAAAAAGCCTATATAAGTTGTAGTGCTGTCCCCAAAAGGGTTGCTGGGGTCTGGATTCTCCTGGCTCTCTTTTCCAACCATTCAGGTGCCTTCCCCTGGTACAGTCCATTGTTATAACTACAGGCCACTCTGGTCTGGGTCAGCTGGACTTTATTGTCTTGTCATTCCAGCCGATCTCTTGTGCAGTCTCCTCCCAGCAGGCAGATCATGCAGTGGGGGGTGGGTCAGTCTCCTTTAGCAGGTGGGTCACATGGTGGGGTGATGGTCAGATGGCTGGTTGGCCCTTCTTCCTCTCTCTCTGTCTCTTCATGCTGCTTGCTGGTCTCTCCTTCCACTGCCTCAGCTCCTTCTTTGATTCCTCTGCCTGCCTCTCTTTCTAGTGACCTCTCTCTTTCCCCTTCCTCCTCCTTTTTTCTCAACCTTTCCTCACATACTTTTCCCAGTTTTCCCCACATGCCTTTCTCTACCTTAACCTATCCTCATGCATTGCTTCCCCCCTCACTCGGGATGAAGGCCAGGCGAGCTGGTAGACCCTGCTTCTTTTCTCTCCCTTTTCACTCAGGCTTGCCCCAAAGAGACCCATCTATCCTTCTTGTCCTCTCTCTGTATCTCTTGCTCTCCTCCTCTTTCCTGCCAGAACCTCCTCCTTTTCATTTCCCTGCATTCAGTGGGTTGGAAGCCAGATCAGTCAGTTGGCCCTGCTTCCCTTCTCTCTCTTTTCTCTCAGGCCTGCCCCACAAAGAGGTTCACCTATCCCTATTACACCCTCTCCCCTCTTGCTCTCCCCCTCTTTCCTTCTAAAACCTCCTCCTTTCATTCCCTTCTCTTTCTTCCCCCAGGCTACAAAATGTTTTAAATACTGTAAATAAATACATTTCTCTTGACTGACAAAATTCTGTAAGTTTGATGTCACAGTGAGCAAAACCTAACTGAAAATATTTCAATGTATTAGTGAGGAAGATCTCAATATGATGGGTTAAATTGCTATTTTGATCCATGCTCAGACCAGTAATTAACCAAATCACCCAAGTGTTTGTTGAAAATATAAGATCTCTATGTGATTTTCAGTTACCAGGAAATAGCTGCCTTTTGAGATGATTTGACATCTCATTTTTTGTTAGTTGATATTCTGTTCTTATGTTGCTAAGCAGGTGTTTACCTTTACTTTTAGGCTGTAATCTACTCATAGGATCAGTTTGTTATTGAATATATATTTTCCCATAATCTCTGAACCAAATATTTATAATGAGATTTTTTTTCACCAGGATAGTCAGTGTCTCTTTACATAAATTCATTTCAGTGGAAGATATATGTTTTAATGTGCACCATTTCTAGATATTCTGTTCATTAAAATGATACCATTGTAGAGTAAAAGGAGCCTAGAGACCAAATATCTTCATGGTATGATTTCATTAATGGAGCATTTTAAGATTAAACTTAATTGTGAATTCATCTATTTTACATATCTGTCTATCAACCTTAAAACTTGCATAGAGCTATAACTATCTTTTGAGAACATATTTTATGCTATGTATTAATACACTTGACAATCCTCATATATTCATATTTAATAGTAAATGCATATAGAATGCATTAAAATTTGCAGCCATTCTTGACAGTAAACCCATATAAAATCAAAGCTTGTGCTTTTCCAACTATACAGTACTTTGTTTCAGAACGCATACTGAAAAAAAACTCTTATCTATTTTCTGCTGACCCTTTGAACCCCATTGCGCTTTCCTGTTAGAACTACCTGAATTAATTGTTGTGAAAATATTCCAAAAATATAATTTATCTTCCTCTGAAAATTTTACTACTTAAATGTAGATGCTTATTGATGGAAGGGAGGGGCAGAAACAAAGAAAAGAGAAGATATGGATATATCAAAAAATATTTTTGCCTAGTAGGTCTTATCATCTATGCCACCACCAAAGTATTCTTCATTGGTAAAAGAGAAATCATAGCCGAGTGAGGGCCAAGGTCACCTTACTATTTAAGGGTACTTATGTGTTCATAACAATTCATGTCAGTCTGGAAAAAGGCTGCTTTTCATTATTAAAAATTATAAACTTTATTAAAAATTAAACAGCATGAGTAAGATTCAGTGATTTTACTGAGTAATCAAGGACAGAAATACTATTTTATGTAAAATTAAAATGAATGAAATAACATGGCTTTTTCCTTAGATTTTTTAACTTATTGGCCATTACAGATTGGGTGGCAGGAAAAAAACCCCATATATTCAGAATGAAAGTAGGAAATATTGTTTTTGTTCCCATTTAATTGTAAGCTTTAACCAAATCTTACTGGTTATAATAAGTGCCCCCCAATTGGCAGGGATAATCACAAGCAGTTTATTTTAAAGGTGCAGAAATGCAGATTATAGAAAAAACAAAGTAATTGAGACCTGGAGGTGAACCATGCCTCTCAATAAAGCAAACCTTCCTTTTAAACCTGAATATATTGAAGGAATTATGTGCAGCATTTAGTATTTGAAGATATTTTTTATAAAGTATCTTTCAATCTTCCAGTGTGTCATTAATATTTGGTATAAGCAGCATTGTTCCACAAGAAAAAAATCCTCCAGCAGAGATTGTTTCTTCTTTTAAATTTGTTTTCTTTTATTTATAAATGTAACCTGTGACTCATTACCCATGAAGTTAATAAATCCCTATTTAAGAATGCAAAAAGTGAGAAGTAGTTCTGTAAACATCGAAAAAGGCACAAGTTACCTTTAACCTTCCTTTATAATTGATTGCATTTAACTTGGCTGGTTATAAATTGAGAACACCTTGTAAAAGAAGGGGGAATTCCAATCTTAGCCTAGGAATATTTTTCAGCAAGAAAATACATGATATGATTTTAAGGTATTTATTTCTTAATATGCTTAATATACTGAGCATTGCAAGAAAAATGTTAAAATAAGAGCCTGCAACTTAAAACTCATTTTATCCGGCCCTTCCATATTACTTCGCATATGAGCCATATTATTATTACATTTGAAAAAAAATCAAAATTATTTCTATATGACTATCAGTGATAGTGTTTAAAAACCCAGTCTTAAATGTAATAAAAAGGCTAAATCAAATATGCAAGACATTTCTTTAGGCACATACTTCTAAGGATGTCTTTTTGTTTTCATTTAGAAAGTTGTGTAAATCCTGTCATTCAGATTTGTAAATCATGATTTATGGTTTAGCTAAATGTGATTCTGAACATTATAGCATATTTAATATGTTATAATTAAAAGAAGCCATAACAGTGAAATTTGTGACTCCACCTTAGTAAAAATACAATAAATCATGATACAATATATTAGTAAATAAATCTATCCAAAGAGCCATAATATTGTATTTGTTTGTATTTTAGTTTAGCGACTACAATTGGGAATGACAATTTGGTCATTAAGTGAAGTGATCGCTAAGTGAAACCATGACTGTGTTTATGGTCTTCAACTTTCCTTTGGTTATCAACCTGCAAAGGTCATAAATGTGAGAATTGGTCATAAAGTTACTTATTCCATCTCTGTTGTAATGACAAACAACTGAAGAAAGCTATGGCAGTTATAATCTTGTTTAATACTTATAAATGGGCAAAATTTGAAATGATTGTTCAAGTAACTTTTCATATGGCAGGAATATATAATTTAGTGTTCTTTGTTTGAATAGCAGTTCCCAGAATCACTAGCCACTGTGCATGCTAGGAGTTGTGATATTTCATTGATTGGTTAATTATACGCCATCAAGCCATTGTTGATCCTGGCATGTAGATTTTCTCCATGATGATCTATCCCTAACCTAGCCTTTTAGCTCTTCCAATGGCACCCCCATTGCCACTGTAACTGAGTCAATTCATTTTGCCATTGCTTGCCCTCTTCTTTTTCCTTTTCCCAGAATTAGAGCTTTTTCCAAAGAGTTATAGCTTCACTTAATGTGTCCAAAGTAGGATAATTTGAGCCTGTTCATTTTCTCTGGTAAGACATATGGGATCACTTGTTCAATTACCTATTTGTTTATTGAAGACCATTCAGCATTATGACCTGCTTTGACTCTTATTGTGGCGAATGTTTCAGGATGAAACTATGGCTTTCAAATTAAGCAAACTGATATTTGGGATCTTTCTTCTACCCATGATGATCATTTACTGAGGTAAAATGTGAGAGTCAATAATTAAAACAAATGAGGCAAACATAGCACTCCTATCTTGCATCTGGTAAGGGTTAGGGTTAGGGTCATATTATAATAACTGTGGGGTTTGGGATTCTGAAAGAACTACTTGTATTGTCATATATCCTAACAGTTTGTCAGTATTAACAACACAAGAACATCACAACTGCTTCTGTTTACTTCCATGCTAACAGTCAAATGTAGAAAAGTATTGTGTTAATTGCTCAGCTTATACACTAATTGTTAACACATGTGCTGCAAAGTTTTTCATGTAAATGTACACTTGCAAACTGGTAATCATTTTGCCTGTTTTCAGGCCTGTCCCTGAAGGAGAGCAGATATATGCAAGGATCCTCTTTGTAGACTTCAGCTCAGCATTCAATACTATCATTCCAGATATTCTTCTAATTAAGGAGTGTCCCTGTGGGATTTTGCCATTGGGTGAAACTGCTGGCTAAGTTCTTGTTTATGTACTGCATCAGCTCCTTCATTTCCTTTGGGCTCATGGAGTACATTTTTAGTTTGGGGAGTTTCATGCCTGGCAGAATCTCAATAGCACAGTGAGTGGGGTGGTGGTGAGGTAGCATGTTACATTCTTTCTCACTGAACACCCCCACTAGGTCCTGGTATTCTTTGGGGATTAAGTGGGTCCCTGGAGGTTGCTCTGATGTGGCTTTCAGGAACTTGCTTCCTTTAGCTCCTACTGGGTTCGGGACAGCTCCTCCCTCCCAGCTGCTTTGAGGAGGGAGAGGGTCTCTTCTCAGTCTCATTTTTCTCTCTCCTGCTTCCCACCAGATTATCAGGCCCCACTTGTCCAGCCAGGACTGTCCCAGAATTATGGCCTTGATCATCTTTAGGACTATCATGAATTGGATAATCTCCCAATGTTGGTCCATCTCTAGCCGCACTGGATCAGTTAGGTGCTGTGATGACCCAGGACAAGGCACAAAGGCCACACTGCCAGCTGAGAGTTCAAACTCCTCTTTAATGCTCCCAAATTCCCCAAATGCTCCCACATTCTTGGCAAGTCCCAGAGCAAAGTGCACACACACAGACACACATGGCAGCCTGCGGCTGTGTGTAGTCCAGCAAAGCAAATGAACAGGGAAATGAGTCCACAAAACAAGGAACAAACAATGAGTCCATGGAGCAAAGAACAAAGAATGAGTCCATGAAGTAAGGAACAAGGCTCTGAGTTCACGAAGCAAGTAAGAAGCAAGCAGTCCTGCAAACTCCAAACATCTTCAATGGCACACACAAAACACTACAAATTCAGCATTTGTTCTCAACAAATGCCTCACAGCATCTCCTTAAATCTCAGTCCCCATGTGTGCCTTGTGAAGAGGGACAGGACACTGTCCTCCCAAGTCATCGGGTCAGCCTGCACTGTTCTTGCCTCCTCTCCACTCTCTGTGCTCAGGGTGGTCCTTGCTCATCACCTGAACTCTGTTGCTCCTCATTTCCAGTGCTTGCTTTCTCATGGTCATCCTGCCCCCATTTCCCCCTGCTAACAAGCCATCCCAATCCTGAGGGGCTGTGGGCTGCCTTGGCCTGATCCCCCCCACATTCCTCTGAAGCCAATGAAGCCACCCCCTTGATCTCCGTCAGCTCCAGCTCTGGCTTGTCCTCCTCTGCAGATTCAGGCTCCAATAGAGGCATGACAGGTGCATTGTGGGAGAGCCTCCTATCAGTGATGCATCAACCTGCTCAAACCTCATGGCTTGGGGCAGTCTCCTCACTCAGATCCCTAGCTTCAGCACCATTAGTAGGCTAATTAGGCAACAGGTGCAGCCTGAGTCTATTAGGGCGTGCACCTCTCCATGAACTCCTGACTTTGGCACCAAGATTTTTGCAGTGGTGGCAAAGGGGTGGATGGATTCACTTATCATTGGGTCACCTTCACCTTCATCTTCGCTGTCATAAGAGTTGGGCTGCTGGTCACTCTCTTGCTTGGGGGGAGGGGACCTCAACCGCCTAGTATGCCAAGCTCAATTTCTCTCAACCCTTCCACAGTGAGTTTTTTTCTTAGATGATACGGTCGGGGTTTCCCTCAGCTGGGGCATGGGTTCTAGGCACTTGGCGGCTCAATGGCCCTACTGGCCACCTCTGAAGTACTTGATAGGGGCTCAGGCCAGAGCAGATGGAGGACCAGTGGGTGGAGTAGCAGTGAGTTTGAGACCAAACTGGTGGCGTTCTTGGCTCTACTTGGGCTTCGGTTTGGGCACACTTCACTTCTTGCAGTGCTTTAGCTCGAGGTCCAGCGTTATGGCCCTCTGGTACTAATTATGGGTCACTCGGGGACCACCCGGTACACACAGGCTTGTAGTAGTTCTTGGTCCAGGCCTTCCTTGAAATGGTAGACTAGCAGTTTGTCTAGCCACTCTCTCAGCTTACTGGCCAGTCTGCGAAATTTCCAGACATGCTCCTTTGCTGGTTATCCCCTCTGCTTTAGGTTTTGGGTTTCTGCTCCAGCCTGCAGGGCTTAGGATTCATCTTTTAATCTGACTCTTAACTCCCCCACAAAAGCATTGATGTTCCCCAGCTCTGGCACATCTTCATCGTGGAGTCTCGTCACCCACTCTGCAGCTTCCCCCTCTAGGTTGGCGGCCATGGCATTCACCATCACCATGTCCAGTGGGTAGGCTGGGACATAGCAGTCTAGATGGGGCCACACCTGGTTGAGGAAGAATGCCAATTTCTCCAGTTCTCTGTCGAAAGTGGCCTTTATTTGTGGTCGGTCTGCCAGGGATGGAGGAGGCGGGCGCCCATGGTCCTGGGAACCTGCCAGACCCTGGATAATAATGCCATGGCAGATGCCTGTGCCATCCCGAGGGAGACTGGGGTTGCCCTACTGGACTTGCTCACTGCTGCTGTGGGGGGCTTCATGTCTGGCTCAGACTCACTGCCCCAGCTGACTGGGAAGATGGCTTGGCCACTCGGGCTGCCATGGTTGGGCTTGAGTTCTGGCAGGTTAGAAGCGGCTGAGCCGCCCAAGCTGCTTTCACCACAGATAGCCCAGATCAGCGTACTGGCTCCACTCCTTTGATCTCCATGTGGTTGAATCTCTCCCTCAACTGCTCTACCGATGGGCTGTAACGGGCAATTAAGTGCTTCCATTCCCTGTGCTCATCCCACTCAGAGGTCCTCTTCAACTTCCACCTCAGGACGAGCATCTGGTAATCAACTTCACTTCCACACTCTTTGGCATCCCCTGTACCAGGTCTCACTCTCCACTCAATAGAGGTCCTTGGTGGTTGGGGCATCCTCTCGCATTGCTGGCCTTTCAGTCCTTTGTACATGGACCTTCAGCCTGGTCGCCAGTGGGAGGATTGTCTCTCCAGTCTGACCTGCTGGCTGTGTAGCCCTGGCCAGGGCACCATTAGGGTTAGCAGCTGCTTCCCCTGTCTTCTCCATCTCTGATCTTCCCTGAGGTTTTTCTGTCATCCTAGTGTTGTCGAGTGGGCATCCGGAGGTCAGGACCCCAGGGTTAGAATTAGGATAATTGGTTTAATGTCAAGGTTCTGACTAATGAACCCAAGCAAATCAGAACTCTGAGACTAGAATCCTTCTCAAAGATCTTTATTGAGTACATCATATTGGCACAGCTCTCTAGGAAAACCAATTCTAAATCTCTCCTGCCACTTCAGTATAATTAAAATAGGAAATAACCCCATCCCCAAATGTCACAGGTCATGATGACCAGTTGGGTTAATTTGCCAGGCACTACTTCCCCAATCTTATCTGTTGCCAGTAGATGACCTTGATTCTCACAAGAAAACTCTCTGTTGTGTCTAGTAAAGCATTCCAACCTCCTTACCCTCTTTCCACTCTGTGTGGCAACTGAGGAACAGGGAAATGGCTGTTGTGAAGTTGACAGCAGCCATGCGAGTTGACATATAAATTTAATAAACCAATAAATAAAAATAAATGTAAGACATTTTTTATTTTCCTAGAATAATGATGAAATGCTTTGCCAAAAGCTGAATTGTTATTTTTATCACCCACCATCACTAGTTATACTGATTGGTACTCATAACAGTTACAGTTTAAAAAAAAATAAATGAGTTCTAAAGCCATCCCATAGTCCTAATATAAAACAGACCAACATGTTCCAGAGTGCTATGTACAGAATTTCTTGCTAGAATTATTACAGCTGTTAATTCCACCTAGACAACCATTTACTAGTTAATAGAAATATTCAGTTTACATCTCTACATGAAAGTGTGTTGTTTGAAATTTATTTTCATCACACTCTGAGGATTCTTCTAGACATTTAAATTAAAAGCCATAGTTAAGGACAATTGACAAGTTCACAGAGAATATCATTTACACAATATAAACAAAATGAATTAATAAAATGTCCCCTAACAGTTTCTAAATTTCTGTAAACTTCAATTCATATTTCTTTTTTTACATGAATAGCCATCCAACAAGAGAGAGAATAATGCTTCCATGAAATTAGAATCAATGCAGAGTTATTTTCATGGGAAAACCATTAAGTAATAGCATTGCTGCTGATGGATATCTGTGAAGAGGAAGGGAGGAGGTGATGCTTGTTATTAAGAGATTGTGGAACTAATGTGATTTTTCTAATTTGTATCTGTCATATTTTCATAATTTGTGTGATGACATAAAAACATGCATGAATCATGAGGAAACCTAAGGTGCTGAAATCCATACAAGTGTTTGTTATGGTTTATTCTGTGCTTGATGCTTAAGGAAAAAAAATTGGAAAAAATTGGAAAAAAAATGGAGTAATGGAAAGGATGTAAAAAGAATACTAAAGAAATCTTGCTAATTCTTTATCAAAAGAAACATGCTTCCGGTTTATCACAATCAAAGATTTAGCCAATTTATGTCCCTTTTAGGAAAATGTGTGCAGTTATTCAATATAATAAAATGTTTAAAGTTATAGAAATCAATAAGACAAGTGCTGTAACATACACACTAATCTGAAAGAAAGTCAAAAAATGGGAAACAAAGGTTTGGTGTTTTTTTTCAGATTTGGAGAAAATCCTGCTTCTATAGGTGGCAGAAATAGGGTTAAATCCATTTTTAACATGGTTCAGCGACTGACATAACTTTAGAAAGAAGATGATGAAAGAAGAAGTCACAAAAATCCTTATAAACAAGCTAATTATATCTCAATTTCTTGTATTTCTTCTTTCTAAAATTTTGTATTTGAATATAGTTAGTGTCAGGATAAAAATAGCCAATTATCTATCTAGTCGGGTATTCTGACAATGGACTGAATTAAAGGCTTCAGAAAAAGAAGCAGTTCCACTCAGTGGCTAGAGCCACTACACAGTTGTGTAATATTAGAACCTTTCTTCCTGCCCTTTACCAATCTGCTTTCCCCCTTGAGCATGAATATTGATAGCCATCATAATTGGTATCATCTCTAACCCTCTATTATTCTTTGAGTCAGCAATCCTGATCTGAATCAGGGCAAAAAAAATTGGTTTGGGAATGTCCAATTTCAAAAAAGCTGCAAAAATGAATTTTGTTATTATTATTGCTAATGCCATAATTTCCTAAATACCGGTAGTTTAATGTACAATGAAAAATACATAGACATAAGTAATCTACTAGTTAATTTTGGGGCTGTTTTTTTACTTCTTCCTCATTTGTTCCTTCTGTATTTTTTTTTAAAGATGGAACATACACATCATAACAAGAGGTGATCCAAATGCTTCAGTCAAGAGATGTAACTATTTTTACAATAAGCAAGTTGACTGTCACCATATAGATACTGTAGTTGCTCAAGAGATGGGGAGCATGATCAGTTTTAACAATGCAGGCCATCTGTTGGGATGAGATAGATGAGATGTGAAAAGTCAACAGGACGAAAAGGGAGATGGGAAATGAAAGTTAAATATAAAAAGGATGGGTTTTGGAATACCTTCCAACAAGTTGTGAAAAATATCAGTTTACAATGGTTTTTAGGATCCCTTTGCAAAAGATAAAAACAACTATATTCAGTTATGTTCATGGGATTGAGAGATGGGAATTTCTCCATTGCTAAGCAAATAGGATTTTTTAAAAAAAGTCAATCCATTTCTACTTAAGTGGCTTTGGGCAGACTGAAATACAGAATCCAAAGCCATTTTCATTCACTATAGTATAGATAGACATCTACACATGAGTGTGAATATCATCTAATAATCATATATTGCTTTCAACAAGATACAGTTTGAACATGCATATCCACTGTTATTTGTACCTAAATGTTGACTTAAAATGACTTTCAGTGAAATCTGATTTAGGGGAAAAATCTTGTTGCATAACATTGGTAAACAATAATTGCTGTTATAAGATGGCAAGACAAAGAACATTGGTCCATCTCATCTTTTGGACCAAATCAGTTCAAAGCAAATTTAGCAGATAAAAGTGGTAGTTCTACATAGAGAAAAATCAAGGGATGAATGAGATTCCTGGAATATTCTTTGGCAATACAAATATCCTGTTTGTTCTTCTGCCAGGATATATCTAGATATTCTCTTATCAATATTGTAATTGCTGGCTATCAATCGGGCTGGGAATGAAAGAAGAACAAGCAGTAAAGAATATTTAGAAAAATTGTAAGTTATAAATCAGTACTGCCGAAGTGAAAATAAAATTTTAATCTAAAAATAATGGAAACAAAACAAAAAATAGTGGCCATGGTATGAATTTTACAAATGTGCTTTGAGTTGGATTGCACTTGCTTTAATAAATGAAGAAAATTCTTCCAAAATGCTTTGGAATGTCTAAAAATGTTTTAAGAATCAGCTTCTTCACTAGGATACGCACTCATCAATTTTCCATGATTATGATGGATATGGCTTGCTGGAAAAAGAAGTTTTCAAGAGTTGGAATCCCAGTTTTCACATTTTTAAAAATCAAAGTTATTTATTGATTCATTTATTACAATTCACTTCATTCAAGACAGGACACTGCTGCATATATTTTTTGAAGTAAAATAAAATTACACCAATGACTGCATCTCAAAAGATCCCTCTGTTAAAGTACTGAAGTTTGCAGATGATACAACAGTGATTGGTCT
>JANHFL010002788.1:102224-137646 GCA_032468155.1 Oxyrhabdium leporinum | reverse complement strand
CCCCAGCATAGGCTTAGCAGCCTATATAAGTTTACCAAGCAATTAGTCACCACACAGTGTCTCTGCCTGCCTTCCCATGATGATGTGCCTGAGGCCCAACTGCTCCTGATCTGCCTGCCTGCCTGCCTGGGAAAGTAAGCCGCTGCCGCCGCTTCCTTCACTTCCCACCTGGCGCTGCATCCCCACACGGCTTAGCTGCCCCACCCCATGGTCCCCGGAGCTTCCCTTTCCTGCCTTCCCTGCTGTCTTCCTTCCTTCCCTACTCCCTTACGCATGTGGCCCCACTTTGTTTACCTGCCTTCTTTGCAGGGAAGGGAAGCATCTTCTTCTCTTTGTGGGCAGAAGAGTTTTCCCCACCCATCACCACCCAGATGCCCTCGCTTTCCCCAAATTCCCCAAGCATTTCTTTACCTACTTATTTCCTGCTCCATTGCATTTCTTTCTCCTTCTCGCCATCGTGTGCAGGGAAATGAAAGTTTCTTGCCGACCTTTATATTGCATTTCCAGACCCAGAGTATCAAGAGGCCAGGAGTGCATCGTGAAATTTGGCCTCTTGGCACTCTGGGGCGGGAAAGTGCCAGTGGGGAGAAGTCAGTCCACTGAACCCAAAGGTGAGCTCCGTGGCACCTAAGAAGACGCCAGGTCACCAAAGAGGCTGGCCCTGCCTGCTCAGAAGTCAGCTACCACAGCCTGTTCCCGGAGCTTGCCTGCCTCCGGCTGCCACTGCCGCCGCAGGGGGAGGAATCATAAAGGGACAGATTGCGTCAGCTCCCAGCTCAGTTCTGGCTGGCAAAGAGGCGATGGCTGTAGGCCCTTCACTCTGGCAAAAAGTGGCACAACAATCCTGCAGCCGCCACTTCTTTGCCAGTGCAAGAAGCCTCCAGCCGCCGCTCCCAGCTCGGTTCCGGACGGCAAAGAGACAGTGGCTGCAGGCCTTTCGCGCCGGCAAAAAGCAGTGCAAGAATCCTGCAGCCACTACCTCTTGCTTGTGTGAGAAGCCTCCTGACACCAGTCTTTACCGTTGCTGTTGCCCTTCTCTTTTTTCCCCTTAACCTTTTGCCTGCATTTGGCAGTCAGTCAGCATCGCCGTCTCTAGAGCATCGGTTATGTGACTGGGTGGGCGTGACCAACTCGACATCACTCACATCAAGGTGCCACCGCCCTACCTTGCCATGAGTGATGTTGAGTTGGCCACACCCACTCAGTCACATTACTCCCACCAAGCCACGCCCATCGGACCGCTGGTGAACAAATTTAGATTTCACTACAGATAGTCTACAATTTTTCATCATCTAAAGTTAAACACATTTTCAACAATTGTTTCGTACCTAATTGAACATTGGCTGACTACTTATGAACTAGGGACTGCAAAACACTTGGGAGTGCAACTAGGGAGTGCAAAACTAGGGAGTGCAAGACACATTTTACTGCCAGGTAAATTTCAATTTTCATAAAATCTTTGTCCAGCTACTTATATTAAATATGCTCATTACATTATGCTCAGTATATTAAATTATATTTAATAGTGATATAATTATTGCATGTGTGTACAATAGAAAATGCAGCCATGTTAAAAACTAAACGGAAGGTGATCTATATATATATCAGGAATGAGAAAGAAAGCCATTTGGGTTAACAGCAGACAACTGGTTTGAATGTACACTATTGTCATATATACTGTATGTTGTTGCGTCTCTGCAGAGCATAGGGGACCAAAGAAGTTAGTACAGTATACAGTGAAATGCAAGATGCTATTGGCACTATAAGTCTCTATAGTCAGGACTCTTTTTTTTTTTACTAATAAGACTGCACAGTTAAGAAACTTAATTTGTGGCATTCCCTTATCTTTAGATTACAAAAATGATTACGGCATTTGTCACAATTTGTAAGTGTTGATTTTTTACAAGACAACTAAGACTAATAAATAATAAGCTATACATTTTGATAAACAGTAGATAATTTCTTGCCCTTCCTGTTTATATATCTATGGAATAATTCTACTACCAATATTTTATATTTAAAATTAATCATTGCCTGACTATTATTATAATAAAATACTTTAGTTTATAATCATATTTTATACATTTTTTTAATTTTAATATTGTTTATACTACTGCTTATAAATATGTTGGATTGCAGTGTTATGTTTTTCTAAATGAAAATCCTTTCCCTTACATATTTTATCTTATTCTTATTTACATTCTTGCTTGTCATATCTCTAAAGAGTGACTACTGTGATGCTAGAAAATTAGTATACACAACTCTTTTAACATTAATTGGATTTCCCCTTGCTTTTGTTAAAATAATTCATGACATTATTAGAAGAATTAATCAGCAAAATAGAAATGTCACCCAATATTGTTGCTGTTCATTGGAAGGAAGAAATACGAAATGTCATGACAGAGCCAGATAAACTGTGTGCAAGGAAGATTTGGGCAAATGAAACCCTGCTTGCAACCTGATGTGGTTATTTATCCAAATGTAAAGTCCTTAATAACAGGTTATATATTACAAACAAAGACAACATATAGGATACAAATAAAAACAACTCTGGCCAACCAAAAACCAATACACCAAAACTTTTGTCAAACATAGCAAATATAATGAAATGGGAAGATGGGTGCAATCATTCCATTTCAAAACTTTTAATTGTTTCTATATTAAAAATATATTAGTTATAAATATTTTTAAAATTATAACGATTTCCAAAATGTCAGAAGCATGGGAGCTGCATGAACCTTTGGCGGGAAGCAATGTCATTTTTCAATGGTAAGCCCACTGTCCCCAAGAGCAGCCTGCATCCCAAAACTACCCTTCTGCCCATCACAGTCATCATGCTCTGGACCGCCTTCTCATCTTCCAATCCTATTGCCACCCTACACTATCCTAAGGCAAGGCATCCATTCACCACACTCACCTTCTAATCACTCCAAGACACATGTTTGCCAAAAATAACACAAACACAAAAACAGGTGCAGTATAGCCAGGTCCTCATATCAGCACCCTGCTTCTATCCCATGTTGCACTTGCCCTCAGGCATCCAGAAATTATTCAAAGACAGAAATTAAGCTATCATGGCAAATTCATATCCCGCTCTCTCCAAATGTGCCCCAAAGAAAAACCAGATAGAGGGGGTTAAGGTGCCAATCCCTGGGTCCTATATGGCTGATTTTGCAAGCGTTAGGTTCAATTATAAAGTACAGGGATTTGAGGGTGGACTTTTCAGAGCAATAACTTTCAAATTAAGAAACTAGCGGCATATATACTTTTATTGTAATATATAGTATCACTATATTGCAAGTATGAATGTGATTCTTCCCCTCCATCACTTTATTTTTGTATGAACTAAAGTGTGTATGTGTATTACTAAGATATTTTCTCAAGTTAGTTTCTTGGAAGTTTCAGGACCCACTTTTCTGACTATTTGCCTTGCTAGTGGCTTTTTCTACTGTCTTTCAAGGTTATTTCTTATGCCCTCTAAAGTTCAAGAGCAACAGGACAGCATATATCTTCTGGTTTCAAAAGCACCATGTAGAACTGCTGACCCAAGTCAGAATCTCTCCAGATCTGCAATGATTCTTTCTCATCCAGGTCAAAAGCATCATAGGGGACCAAGAAAGGTCAAATTCAAGTCCCAAGTTCTCCTCTCAGGCTGAGGAGGATGAAAGCTGTCATGAACTTATAAAAATAATGAAGGCAGGATAAAAATCAACTAACTAACTAAACAACTAAATGTGGGAGGCAAAACCTTTGGATTGTAGATTGTCCTACCAGACTTGTCAGCAATTGGGGGCCAGTTCCCCAAACTGCAACTGGTGTAAAGAAGAACCTTCAGAGCACTCAGGGTGGTCTTCACATTGCCCCTATGATTGAGATAGCCAATCAGGCTGGCCTCCAACTTTATTTAGTTGGAGGCCAGCCAACTGTGTGTACTGGCAGAACCAAAGGGCCATAAATTCCTTTATTTCCAGTGTGCCAACTGTCTTCAGTGGGGAGTTATAATCCTAGCCTGCTCTACAGTTACAAGAAATTGCCATGTGTGCCAAAGACAATATCAGCACTTTTATATGCCACAGGCTTCATTCATTTTCAAACATACTCAATCCAGTTTGAAACTAAATTTCAATAATTTGTCAGCCTCAGAACACTAAGAATAGGCAGAGAATGCTACACATTTCCCCTCCGGGTAACTAGAAGGAGAGTTCAAAGCTAGGAACTTAAACTGTCCTTCTTCTTGAACTGTCAAAACTCTCAGAATAACAAAAACTTCCATCTAGGTAAAAAGAAAATAAATTATTAAGACCTACCTTTTGAGCAGTTAGGATGCACCATTCCTTCAGCTTGTATTATTTTGTACAAAAATGTGCTTGTATTTACTGTAGAAGGTGGAGGCCTGGTGAAGAAAGAACAAACTGTGAAATATGTTTATATGCATAGCATAATTGTGAAGAAAATTAAATTTACCATTATCAAATTTGTTTTCCTCTTAATGGATTCTTAACTGTCCTTGTAATAAAAAAGAAATCACCTGAATTTCTGCAGAATATTCTGAATTTTAATATTGCTACTCTGTTAATAACATATTTGAATATCATTCAAAGTAACTCTCAGCTTTCAGTTTATCCTTTTGTTTTTCATTGTTTGTCCATTAGAACAAAATATGTAGGGGAAGGATGGGAGAAAATGTAATTTTAAATTACATTTAAAATGTAATTTTAAATGTATATAAATTTAAATAATAATAATAATTCACCAAAGGAGATATGCATATTTCATGTGCCTTTTCTGTTTTGCAAGTCTTTGCTTAATATATATATTTGTGTGTACTCTAACTCAGCAACATTTCAAATTAACATGGACATAAGCTTATTCCATGTGTAGACATGTTTTCTCTCTCCCCACCCCCTTTCTTGCCAGTAAGAATATTGCAACTTGAGTGCAATGTTAGGGATGTGTTACAAACTCAACCATTCTTTGGCTACTGTTCCCTTGTATGCAACATGATTTTAGTCCTCTGAATAAAGTTTGGCTTGTTTTCTTTCTATGCACATGGCATATTTCTGAGGGAGAGTCAGTGCATCTTAGAACAACTTTCAGTGGTGCTTTTTGGAGGGCCATTTGCAGGTGTCTGGAATTGCGCTCACAATTGCTTTCTTTGTTATTCAGTCCAATGAGGATTATTCTGTTCTGAAGCAAAGCAAGCGGTCATGGTTAAATACCAACTTCAGCACAAAGACAGTTTTCTGTTCTTTCTTGCCTTTGTGCAGAGGAAAGTAACAATTCATGCTTTCTTCTCTTCTTTTGAGTTTTAACTATCGCACCATAATTACTTTTTGAAATGTTGGACAACTTTTGGGTGGTAGCTCAACTGCCCTTCCTTCTTCTTTTCCAGACTCTTGTAATATGTTCTTCTATTGTTCATTTTCTTCTCTAAATCCACATATTTATCTATTAGTCTCATTCCGTGCTCTCTTAAGACATTGACTGTTCTATCACAGCATTCTTGCTTTGGGGCTTGACTTAGTTTTTCTTGTTTAAATAATGTTCTTACGTGATTCCAGTGAAAAGGACTGAACTGAGTGTACATCTTTTTGGACCTGTAGAAGGAATGAGCCAATTAATGTCCACCCAACATAAATGTCACAGCTTCAAAGCAGAGTTATTACCACCTGATTCCATGCCTTCCTCATTAAATTAGAGCAGCTTACTATATCTTAATACCTATAGAAGGGAATATTTGTAGCTCAGGGTTGAATTGTATGGTTCTTAGTACTTTCCAAGTTTGGTTGTTGTTTTTTGCAGACATTTCATTACCAAACTGGATAACTTCATCAGTGCTAGTGATTATAGCTTAATAATATAGAAAAATATAACAAAATGGTGTTCTCTCATAAACATAGAATATTCATGGTTCAATTGGGCACCATAGCTCTGTGTCAGAGCACATATTTTTCAATTTATGTTCAACTTCTGCTATCTTCAAGTAAGAGTGAAAAGCTTCCTACTTAAAACCTACAAAGATCAGTGATTTAAGCTGATTTTGCAAAAGACCCAACTCTGAAACACAGGGATTTAAAGGTGGCCTTTTAGAGCAATAGCAATAGCACTTAGACTTATATACCGCTTCATAGTGCTTTACAGCCCTCTCTAAGCAGTTTACAGAGTCAGCATATTGCCTCCCAAACCCTCATTTTACTGACCCCAGAAGGATAGAAGGCTGGATCAACCTTGAGCTGGTCAGATCACCACAGCATTGCCTCCAACAATCTGGATCCTCATTTTACCAACTTCAGAAAGATGGAAGGGTGAGTCAACCTTGAGCTGTTCAGAATTGAACTCCTGGAGTAAGCAGTGAGTTAGCCTGCAGTGCTGCATTATAGCCATTGTGCCACCACGGCTTGGTAACTTTCAAACAAGTTTCAGCATTATTGTTTAGTTTGAATTGGGCCCTTTAACACTTTTAATTGATGGTATAGTTATGTCAGCTTTTCCCGCCTACTCTAAAAATGGGAAAAAGGTAATGATATAGAATTTAATTTGATAAATTATATATAATAATTAATTATTTAGTCAGCATGCTTAAGTAAATGGTTTGAACAATTGAATCCTAAGGTTTCTTTAGTTAATGACTGTACCCGCCATTCTCACTCTCCCTGAGAAAGATATTGGAAGCAAAACTTCTTCACTATCTTCACAGCATTGGGAAGTATTTTTTCCTAAGCTTAGTGAATGAATAGGCCCTGCACAGAAGCTGGTCACATCAAAGTTCAGAGAAATGGGGAAAAATGTATTTTGACTGATATGACAAGTCTATCTTTCTCCATTAGGTGGTACTATAGAGAGAAGAAATTCATTAGATGCTAAAGAGTTGAAATGAAGTCTGAGAACTTGAGAAGGTATAACAGCCCAAAAGACAGTAGGTTGAATTAGGCTCCCGAGTTAATGAAATTCTTTCTCAGTTGAGCCGTTGGTCAGCATAAAGTCGACTTAGCTCAGGGGTCTGCAACCTTAAACACTCAAAGAGCCATTTGGACCTGTTTCTCACACAAAAGAAAACACCAGGAGCCTCAAAACATGGGTGGGCGTGGCCAACTCAATATCACTCCCACCCAGTCACATGACACCGCCCCCAGCATGCCTACCCAGGGTTCGTGGCTCCCGGTGTTTTCTGTGGGAAATAGATCTCTCTCTGTTTCTCTGTCTCTCCCCCCCTCCCATTTCTGTTTTTCTTTCTATTTCCTCTTCCTCTCCCTCTCCCTTCTTTTTTTCTTCCTTTCTTTCTCCCTTTCCTTCCTTCCTTTTCTCTCTTTCTTTTTCTTTCTTTCTCATTGAATATGATAGCAAATCCAAAATAAAGTTATTAATTGTGAGAAATTGCTTCTCCGTAATCTTTTCAAAGTAAACTCCAAGTTGATAGAAACTGGCAAGATTGTACTAACAGCAATAGCATATATATTTTGATTTCTTTTGAGTTTGACAATATAATACATTATCCAAAATTATAAATAATCTTATTTTCAGATGCATTTTTTGCCATCTCTGATATTTCCTTTAAAAAAAAAATCAGACTTTCTTCCAATTTGTGCCGCCTGTAAAACTGCAGTTTCTTGGCAAGAGATCTAGCTTGCCATTGCTTTTGTCATAGATCCAAGAGTTATTTATTTTCTTCCTTCCTTTCCTTCCTTCCTTCTTTCCTCTTTTTTTCTTTCTCTCTTCTCTCTCATTTCCCTCATTTCCCTCTTCCTCATTCTTTCCCTCCCTTCAGCTCTCTCATTTCGCTCCCTCTCCCCTTATCTCTCAATTGTCTCTCTCTTTTTCCTATCTCTCTTCGTCATTTTCTCATCTGTTTTTCTTTTTCCTCTCCCTCCTTCTCTCCTCTCCCCTTCTCTCATTTATTTCCCTCTTTTCCGTCATTCTCTTCTCCAGCTATCTCTCATTTCTCTCTCCCTCTTCTCTCTCACTCTCTCATTTGTATTTTCTCATTTCTCTCTTTCTCTCTCTCATCTCTCTCATGTGTGCGCACGCATTCACACAGACAAGCAGGATACCCTCTTGGGCCGGGATCATGGCAGCGGCGGTGACGGCGACTCTTCCTCCTTCTGCCGCCACTGCACGATCAGGTGGGTAGCCGGCCGTGCTGCACAGGAGAGCCGGACCTCTTCCCTCCCTGCATCTGGGGGTAGTGGCTGTTCCTCCCCATTTCCCTCCTTCCTGAGATGACACGAAGGGGACTGTGGCTGGAGCTGAGCTGCCCACAAATGACGTGGAATCACAAAAATCAGCCAGTCGCAGGCAATGTGGAGAAAACGCTAGGCGTACTTCAGCCACATGGCTCTGCGGAGAGGCTGGCGCCTTCTCAGGGCAGAGAGCAGGTTGCGTGACCAGGCCAGGTCAGTGACACAACCAGGTTGGCAGGGAACTGCAGGAGAGGGGTCAAAGAGCCGCATGCGGCTCTGGAACCACGGGTTGCCGATATCCGTCCTAGTCTAACATAGCCACAAGTCAGGGTTCATGCTGAGGCTAGCAGAGCTATAGTAAACTGAATCAAGCTATCTTCAAAATTATAGATGATTTCATCTCCATCTTAATATTAACCTCGGTTAAAATATGAGCCTAATATTACAATAGCTAGGTAAAATCAGACCACTAGAAGAATCAGGTACAATCTCAAAGATTCAATAAATAATTATCACTTCTATAGCCATGTAATTGATCAGCTCAGGCACGGCAGGAAAATAGGACTTCCGGTTCAGTTTATTTATTTATTTAGTGTATAGCATATTATACATGGACTAGCAATACAAATTAACATTTAAAATATATTAGTAGAACTCCAAAAATATGTCAAAAAGATGTATATTCAAATATCAATGTCTAGGCCATCTAACCATTGAGGTGCAGTATTGTTTATATTTAAAAAAAACACCCAGATACTAGACTGGTAAATGCCCTCAGCTTACAGTGGTCACAATGTGATCTAGTTTGACGTGCGACCCCACAGCCATCAGCCCAAGGGTTGGTATAGTCCTGCTCAGTCCATTCAAGGTGATTAATGGCCTTTGATGGGCTTCAAAGGCATCTACCGATTTTTCCTGGGCAGCTGGTGGGAAGTTCTACCAGAGACCTTAAACTTCACCTGCAATGATGTCTTGAATCAGATTGTGCTCATATGGCCTTACCGTGCTCATATGGCGGTAATCCCTTTCTGGATTTCTGAAGGGCTTAGGAAATGAAACCACAAAAGAGATGTCTAGATCATCACTGGAAGATGATGAAGAACAAAACCAGCCAGAGGTGTAAAACCCCCACTTAAGAATTACATTGTGGCAATAAGAGTAACTAAGCAAGGCACTCCACTAGTGAGGAGCTACAGACATAATCTTTCTCCTCCAAGTGGAACTGACTTCTAAGGGAGGAAGCGAATCACTGAAGGATAGTGCTTTCCACTCCTGACTTCCACAGCCAGTTCAGAAAGTTACTGTGATCAGCAGTATCAAAAGCTGATGAAAGTTCAAGGAACATTAAGATGGATGCACCACCCCCATCCTGGTTTAGGCAAAGGTCTCTAATCAATGCTGTCTTTGTACTGTACTCTGGTCTGAAGCCAGACTGAAACAGATGTAGATTATTTGTTTCCTCCAAGACCCTCTATAACAGGGATGTCAAACTCGTGTCATCACGGCGTTGTCACATGATGTATAGCGACTTTTTCCTGCTTTGCTAACCGGATGTGGGCGTGACTAGCGCATGATGCAGCCGGTTTGACAGCCCTGCTCTACAACTAGTATCCAACCACCTTTTCCACAACCTTCACCAGAAAGATTGGAAACTGACTAATAATTATTCAACAGGAAGAGGTCCAGTCATGACCTCTTGAGAGGGGGCATACCTCCACCTCCTTCAAGTCTGGTGGGATCATCACTTGTCTCACGGTTAAAAGGACTGCGTGAATCCATTCCATGGTTACCTTCTGGCTGTTTTAATAACCCAGGTGTGGCCAAAATCTAATAAACAGGTAGCTGGACTGATCTTTTCCATTTCCTTGGACATAACACAACCATACTCAGTCCAGTAATATCACAAGACTATTCCTTGGCAACTCAATAGGACTTAACCAATCAGGTTCCAACCTTTGAGAACATATGAGGAACTCTGCTGGATAGCAATATTCCTTAGCACAGTCCTGGAAATATTCCTATGGCCCCCTGGAGTGATTTTTCCTGCAAAAGGAGTGGAGAAATAGCAATGTTTTGCCATCCTTATTGCCATGATATAGGTCTTAATATGGGCTCTCACGTGTGCTTGGTCAGATTAATTCTTTGTCTTTCCGCAATACTGCTCTAGACATCGTTTCTGGTGTTTCATCTCTTAGAGCTCCAGAAAACTAAAGTGTATTCCAAGATCAGCACACAGAGGATACATAGGAGCAATCCAGTCCAGGGCCTCCCCTGCATGCCAATCCAGGCTGCTGTCAAGGTCACTTCTGCAGTGCTGACATATGAACATCACCAGTATATTTAGCTCCTTTAAACTATTACATTTTGAAAATATTGAGCCTTGAGCATTATAACCCAATTTAGACCAGTTCTACATTAAAGCTACATATAGTAATTCTCAGCTGAGGTGATAGCTGACTATACTGAATACCTAGCTTCCTTATTTTCCTTGATTTAATTCTTACTGAAGTGTTATCTTTCCTTGCAATATTTACTTTTTTGTGTGTACTGTTAGAAATTATCAGAATGAAGAAAATAGAAAGACACAATGGAACCTCCACCTAAAATAAAGAGAATGCCCTCCAAGGATCCTGAAGCAAAAATGTGATTTCTGAGGTAAAAACTTCCTTGTATTTCCATCAACTATCATTGTTGACATTAAATATTATTGGATTATTTGGTAAACAATACATATGCTCAGCTTGTAAAATTCTGGTTCTTCAAGATCTGTCAGGTTCTTCCCTGCTTGAAAAATACAAGATAATGCTATAATAAAAACCTTGTAAGGATTCCTAACACTCTCCAAAGCAGATCCCACTTTCAATTCTCACACACACACACACACACACACACACACATATATATATATATATATGAGAGAGAGCGCCAATATTTAAGATAACATACAAAGATAATTGCTGTATACCCTATACAAGCAATATTCCTGCATTGCTAATGTATTATTTCACTACCGGATATAATTTCACAAAGAAGCAAATTAAGACTCTTAAATGAAATCTTATGTAAGAAATGCTGAAAATATAGTTCTAGTAGCCAACAGTATGTCTATTTGTCATTGAACAAATAAGTAACTCCCTAATAAATTGCAATTGTGCAATTTTTCAGTGAGATTAGTATATATAGTACATACTGTACAGATGATACATGATTTTGTGCTACTCTTTAAGACCATTAGTCCAGAATAAATGGCACATTTTTGTAACACCTCCTCTGCAAAAGGTGCAATGCCTACCAGTAGGCTTATGGGTGCTATTCAAATGGTTGCTTCTTATATTCAAAGTCCCTTAATATAAGGCCTAGTTATCTGAGGGAACATTATTCTCCCATTATTTCTGACCATTCTGAAAATCAGACTCGGTATTGAGTCTCATCCAAGAAGCAATATCATTTTATGGAAGATGGGAGAAGTTGGTTGCATCATGGCACCTGCCTCTGAATCAGCATCCCCCTGATTTAATGTACATTTTCCTTTAAACATATCTTGAAACTGTGTCTTTTTCCAAGCTTTGAGCTAAAGTAGGATTTTGTAATGGCACGTGGGAAAGACCCTGGAAGGCAGGGGGAAGACCCATGTCCAGGGCCAATGGTCAGATAAGCAGTGCCGTAGCTAGTAGAAAGAACATGGCTATGGCAAACATCTCAAATATTTTTTCATAGTTTCTTGGGCTATAAAAGTAATGGTGGATAAATGTACTTTCAGATTGGCAACAATCTGTTAATGTATTCTTACAATATAGTAGAACTACCATAGTACTTCTGGTTGTGCTTCTTGTCTGGACTATCTTACAATACTGACAGATGTGGGCTCCATCTGTAAAAGCTTTTAAAGAACATTTGTTCTATTTCACATTTGGTATCGTTTGTTTTTAATTCTGTTTAACACCTAGAGTCATCTCAAGGAGTTTCAGGGGCCTTAGAATGAGTTATAAATAAATATAAATTACAAACTTAATGAAGAACCAGAAGCCAGTCTTTGGACACAGTCAGACCTAAATAAAATAACTGGGGCAACACCCAGAGAAAAATTGTATTCCCAAGATGCAGCGATTCTCATACTCAATAGTGCTAGATTACAACAGAATTGGGTTGTTTAGAGTGCTGTGGGAAACCTAGCCATTGTTTAACATGCTGTGTAAAACAGATCAGTTAAGCCCTAATATGATTTACTGGGTTGGACGTAGCATACTATGTAAAAGCTCCTGTTCATTAACCCAGGCTTGGGGCTTAAGCATACTGTGAATGTAGCTAGTGAATCACAAACTAGCCAGATAATTTAGCCTAATATTTGTTGAAAGCCAGTCTGTTGTTAGCTTATAATTCAGAGGGGTGTCATGTGAAAATGAAGCGTGAGCAAATAAGAGTTCTCCTTTCTGGGTATAAGGAAGCTAGAAATAAAAGCTTGAATTCTAGCACTTCTTCCTCCTCTTCGCTCTGATATTCATGTTTCAAATATTTAAATTAGTCGCTGGGGGAGGAATACTATTCAGCTTTTAGATTATCTGTTTTTTTTTTGTAAAGGCGAATTCAGGATGAATAGGAACAAAAATACTGACACGAGAAAGGAAGACGAAGGAGGAAACCAAAGGGCTAATAAAGCCTTCCCAAACTAGCCTCATTTCCTAGCGCAGAAAGGACGGGGATTCATTCCCTCCCCACTCGGTTGCTAAAACTAACCTGGGTGACGCCGCACGGACAGGTCGCGCGCAGGTTAATAAGGCACCTGCTGAGCCGCCCTTGCCATCTCCGCCAACGCCATCCTGACGCCAGCTGCCTGCCAGCCGGCTCCCCGCTAAGGCTGAGGCCAAACCCTGCCAGGAGCCGAGCAGAGGACGCAGGAGGAATCAGTTACCGGCCCCGGCAGCGAGGCAGAGACTCACCGTGAAAGGGTGGCCGTCGACGTTCCCCACCGAGAAGCAGTTGTCCCCGGGGTTGACAGCCCCCGTCAGCACCTGGTGCAGGTTCATAGCGGAACCGTCCTTTCCCGCTCCAGGCCGGCCGGCGGGCCACGCAGCCGCTTGAGCCCACCGCCGAGGCTCTGTGAGCTGCTCGGCCGCTGATCAGTCTCTCAGGAGAAGGAGGAGGAGGAGGAGATGACGGGCGCACAGAGTGTGGGGCGGGCCACCTCAGAGGCGCCTCCCCGCCATGGGCAGACCAAGAGCTTCTCTCGGGCTAACCACGCACGCGAGCTTTCCTTCCGCCTCAAGACGCCTTCCTCCGGCGGCCTCAGTCCGAGAGAATGCGCCGAAAGCGCATCAAGCAGGGAAACATCGCGAGATCAATGAAACAATGACGTATTTCCCCTAACCGACGAACATTTTCCCCCCCTTTTCTCTAACATAACAGCACTAGGTTGGATGACAGCGAACACACGCCTGCGCTCTTTTGAAAGACGGGTGGGGAGGGGGGTGGACTCGGAAGCATGCGTAGTGTTGACACGCGGCGATATTTTACGACAGCTCTCGGCTGTCGGTGAAGGTGGCAAGAAAGCTCTATGGTGCATCTGCATTGATACGTTTGTGCTTCTAGGATAAACATCAGGTTAAGGCGCGTGAAGCGGATAAAATGTATGTGACAACAGCAGTGCTAGCTTAGTTCCGTGCAGCGTGAGAACTATTAAATTTTGATAAAGTTACAATGTCAAAGGACCCAGGAAGACATGTGAGAACAAATGGGATTCTCTTCCTCCTGTATTCAGTCCTATAGGTATTTACTTAGAAATAAGCTCCACTGAATTCAGTGGAGCTTATTTTTGCGAGTGTAGAGGGTGTTGTTAGTTGGGGCTGGCAAATATAAAGTCTGCTACAACATTACTGAAAAACTAAATAGGTGAAAACTAGTCGGATTCTCAGCGCTGTTTTAAGTTTCTATTTAGGTATTGACTTTGGACTCTCAACCCAACCCATCTCAGGGTTATTATTCTGGGGAAAACAGGAGGAAGGAGTATTGAATATATTCATCACCTTGAGTTGCTTAAAAAGAAAGGTGGGATAAAAATCAAATATTGTACTGCAAATGCTAAAATAAAATTGAAATAGTTTCTCATTTTATTTAGAACTCTGTTATACTTGTGGGCTGTCCATTTTTCCCAGCTAGCGAACCACTTTAGCTAATAATTACATGAGCTGATGGTCTGACATGTTCAGAGACTATCAAGTTGATAAAAGCTGGTCTATATAGTGATGAAACAGGTAGATGTGGGAAGGAATATGTTTGTAGTTTGATCTTTTAGGCTGCAAGTATCTGCATCCTAAATGATTCATATAATTCTTGGTGGGATTCACATATAAATAGTAAGCAACTACAAGATTACAATTATGGTTCCAGATAGTAAACTTTCCTCACTTTTACACAATTTACTACAAGGCTATGTGTACACAGCAATGTAATCCATGGTTTTAAACCTTAATGAATATACCTAGCTGGCTTGTTTCACAACAGTCATGTCATAAACCCTGGTTAAAAAGCCAGTTTGGATCACCATATCTTACTAAGACATAAAAAGGAAATCACATCTTTGTTTAGCGAGGTATGTAACTACAAATTTATTTTATTTAATGATACAAATCTAGAAATTTTGTACTGTGCATATTGAGCAGTTCTATTTAGCTAGCTTCAGAAAAAGAAATTTGTGGAGAGATAAAATTAAGCTATGCTTTTTAATCCTCAGAACAGCATTCAAAATATTTTGTGCAGTGTAATGGAAATAAGTGATGAAATGTACATCATGATCTTATACAATCATAATTTAACAGTTGTATTAAATTTCAGGACTTCTACATAATTGTGGTGTTTAGATATTAAGAGAAATTTGAGTTCAATACTTTAGAGTTCCTCTACAAAAAGTGTTTTGAAAAATGTGGAAGAATGACTTTAGTATCCACTTGCCATACGTTCAGATAGATGCAACTTTTCTCAGAATTGTGCTGTAGTTGTGGAACTGATACTTAAAAAAAGCATACATGCTTTAAGATGTATACAGGTGCTATGTGCTCCATATATCAAAAGTACATTTTTGCCTCTGGATCTTAGGTGTTGCACAATCAATCTTGAGGACTTCTGGAATATTCACTACAGTAGGCACAGAACTTAAATGTGAATTTTTAAAAATTTAATCTTATGCTAATTGGCAAATCATTTTTATCATCCCATGAACATGCATAAGATTCAAGCTTCATTTACAAAGAGTTAATACAGCTTTCCCAAGCCTGGCACACAGTAAACTTGTTGGGATCTACCCAGTGATTGAGTGTTTGGGTAGTAAGTCCTAGTTATGTCTGCAAAAAAACAAGGCATCACAAACAGCCAGCATAGTTTCGCATACTGTGTAACTGAACATTCCATGATCACCTTGTGGTTGTTATTTAAATTAAATCAACTGATTTGAATAAACCACTCTTGAGTAGAATCGAAGTTTTGAAAGTAAATTGGGAAGATCAGTTCAAAGAGGCTGCTGTGTTGGGGCAGATTACAAGACTTTTATTTCTAAACACGCTTCCATGGAAGCAAACCCTTCTAGCTATGTACAGCACTGGCAAATAAACTTGATACTAAACAATACCGAGCCGCACCCCTCCACGTGAAACTAAGTAGACTTTCCAGCGGAGCCCTCTTGCGGCCAATGAAAAGCCGCTTTTTTGAATCTCTCTTGGATGCCAGGAAAGGGGAAGGCGGACATTCTAACCACGTGTCCAAGCTTTGCTTTTCGGGCTTCTTCGGTTTCAGAGCCGGTCTTTCTTCACGCGTCCTTAGAGACACACATCAGGAAACACAGGCGAGCCAGGCTGCCGTTCTGGCTGCTTAAGGATTTCAAGGCAGTCTTCCTCAGCTCTGCTTGCAGACCCCCAGGATTACAACTGGCCCGTTCTGCACCTAAAGACATTGCGCTCTGGAGTTACTCTTCGCGGCAGCCATGGAAAAGGGGCCGTGGTCGGTTGACGCGGCGGGGGACGGAGAGGAGCAGCGGCAGTTTACAACTCCCGCACCTGAGAATGCAACTGGGGAAAGCGACGAGTGCTGCGACGGTCTCTGGGAGCTGCCCGTGGAGCTCAGCACGCGGAGACCCGAGTGCGGCCGCTGCGGGTGAGTGGACGAGCTAAGCCGCCTGTTCTTGTGGACGGTCACGTGTCTCTGAGTCCCCCCCCCTCCCCCCCGGTATTTCCCGCCCTCTGCTGGCTAAGAGGTCGCAATGCATTTGTTCCGCCCGGTCTCTGCTTGTTTTTGTTCTTGTTTTTGTTTTACTGCCTTCGAAGATAAGGCTGTTTCTCAGGGCTTTGTTCTCATTTCAGGTGTATCCATGGCCAAGCTAACCACAGTCTTCCACGTAACATAATATTGGCCACGGTCCACAACGAACAGTAGCTTAATCACACGGGTTGTGCTCGTTATTCCAAAATACAGCATCCTTGTCTTAGGTCCTTCCCAGAAGGACTTTGACACCTCCCGTCGTTTGAACGGACCAAGGAATGTCAGCCTCCTCTTATTTGCTTGGATTCTTCCTTTCGGAAGAGCTTTTCGAAGTAAGCTGAAGTAGATTTGCAGGAGGCACTAAACTCTAAACAAACAACAGCGGCTCAGTTTAGGCTAAAATTGGATGATTAGATTGTGGGTTGTCAGCCAGATGACACCTGGTTGATATTGAAAATTTAAGGAAGGGTCAGGTAATGTGCATGTGTGGATAGGAGACTACCAGGAAATAGCTGTGCTATCTAGCTATGGAAACATTTGATTGCCGAGAAAGGGAGAAATCAGATAATTTATTTGCTTATTTAGTCCATCTGTCCATATGTGTGGGGGTGCCAAGGAATATTGAGCTTTGTGGCACTATTTAGACTCCATAAAAATTCATCTCCTACAATAATTGCCTAAAGCTATACTGTACATCATTGTGCAGACTGCAATGTGATTTCTGGTGTCGGTCTAGTATAAACTCATCCATTATGTGTTGTAAGCCACTGATTGTTTTAGGAGGCAAACACAGTCATGCTTAAAATCATATGGTGTAGCATAATGTGAGAATGTTTTCTCATCCCTAAGCCATGTGATTTTAAGCATGACTGTATTTACATCTTAAAAACAAAATCTTTTCTGCAACCCACTATCTCCACATTTGTTTGAAACTAAGTGAGTTTATAGTTAACTTTCTTGAAAAGTACTCAGATGGGAAGGTGAGGTTATGGAGAGAATGCGAGCAGCTACAGGTAACAAGGAGATGCTACTTCAGCTATTCACTTACTTGTTCATTTGTGCAGTCAAACTTTCTCAGGCTGACACACTGCTGGGAAATGGGTCTAAAAAGCCCAGCCTTCTTTATAGCCTAATGGAGATTGAGAATAAAGACACAGATATTTCCAGCTGCTTTTTTTGGTATTACTACATAAATGTTCATTGCAGAATGAATAATTCAAGTAGGAATCTTATGGAAACCAATCTGCATAAAAATGACTGTCCATGAAGGAAATACCTTGTAAAAGTTTTTACAGTTCATATGTTTGATTAAACAACTGCCATTTTTTTTTGAAGAAAGAACTTCCGTTTCATGAAGATAAATAAACATGCATATCTCAAGTTAAGGAACATAACTATCTAGAAATATGCATAGGATTAATATAACAGAATATAATTTAAATCATCTTAACTGCTTTGGCTCATTTATGGCTAAGCATATTGTGTATACTCAGGCAATTGAATTAATTCAGTCACATTTAAATTAACATGATTTCGGATACATTGGTGGCCAGAAATCTGGCATTATGGGACTGGTTTTGGCCTGTTTAGGACTTATCAGATGTTATTTTGTGAGATCCAAGCACTCAAGGACCTTTACATCCTTTTAGAGGTATTTCCTTATCAGCTTCCTCAAAAATGACAGAATTTCTAATGTATTGCTTTCACTGGAAAAGTTTGGATACATTCAGAGATGCATCTGCCTTGAAAAACAGCTCATGTTAAACTGTATAACATAGACAAACATCAGAGCAAAATGTTTTATGACATTTTGTATTTCATAAAATGCTTTATAATAATTTTATATCATAAATTGTTTTATAAATTTTGCCAAATTTCAATTCTATTGGAGTCATGGGTTCTGGATTTTGGACACATTCTGTGAGTTAGGTCATTTGAGGTAACGTCATTTAAAACTTTGTGCCATGGGCTGTACTGTTTCACCCAGTTAAAGGTTACAGGAATCAGAATGTTAGTGATAGGTAGGTAGAGGAGTTTGGCACATGGGATAGAATATGAAGTCATGTAAAAAAGTATGTGCAGATAGGCATTTACAATATGTAACTGTGTTTATGTGCTTTGAGAGCTTAGAGCAGGGGTGTCAAACTTGCGGCCCGCGGGCTGGATGCATCACATGCTGGCCCCACCCCTGCCCAGTTTAGCGAAGGGGAAAAAAGTCCCGATACGTCATGTGATGACACCGTGATGACGTGAGTTTGACACCCCTGGCTTAGAGGAAAGTGGATTGGTATATTACATGACTTCTGAGTATGAATATGTGCAAAATGATACATATATGTGGAATCATTAAATGTGACGCTTTACATATAAACTTCATACTTCACTTTAGTTTAATCAAAGTGAAAAGCATGCATTATGGAATTATTTCTGTCCACTTGTTTTATTATACAGGTAGTCCTCAACATACAACCATAATTGAGTCCAAAATTTATGTTGCTAAGTGACAAATTTGTTAAGTGAGTTTTACCCCATTTTATGACTTTTCTTGTTACATTTATTAAGTGAATCACTGCAGTTCTTAAATTAGCAACACGGTTGTTAAGTGAATCTTGTTTCCCCCATTGACTGCTTGTCAGAAGGTCGCAAAAGGGGTTCACATGATTCCGGGACACTTCTGTTGCCAAGAGTCTGAATTTTGATCACGTGAACACAGGGATGCTACAACGGTTGTAAGTGTGAACAATGGTTCCAAGTCATTTTTTTCATTGCTGTTGTGACTTCAAACAGTCACTAAATGAACTGTTGTAAATTGAGGACTAGCTGTGATCTACGTTGTATTTGCCTCTGGTGCTAAAGGTGATTGTTCTTGTATACTTTATAATGTTAATAATTGCACAGATTCAAATAACTTCTAATATTCTAACAACAGTTTGGTTCTTATTTGAAACAAACGTGATAATCTTACTTAGCTTGACATAAGTGCTTTTTGTTGGTTACATTTTCGTTTAAGACAAGGTTGCATTTAACTGGAGTCAATATTATACTGAAAGACATGAAATAGCTATTGTATTTGGTATGCCTTGATGATCCTGTACTGCCATCTAGTGGACAGTTGTATACATGAACACAATTTTATATTAACTTTTCTCCCTTTTGCCTATATTGTACGTATTACTAAATTTAGTAAGTGACTGTTTGGAATATCATAATTCAAGGGTGTTTGCTAAATTCATTTAAATACTGAGAGATATTTTAATATACCCTTTTCAGTACTGTAAACAACTTAAAATTTGTAGGTGGCACAAACTAATGAATACAGGTACAAATCAAATCAAAATTGCACCTGACTCTAAGGTACTTATAGAAAGCCTGGGCAAATGTGCTTGTCAACACTTGTTTGATAAGGATCTGTAAAACTATTTCTGAAAATAAGGTTACCATTAAAAATGGAGGAAAGAGGCAGTTATTTCCCTTCTTTAGGAAGTCCACAAGGCAACCATGTTTCATTTTAAAATGCTATAGTACATGGCATTCAAGATGCCACCCAGCCAGGAATTGGTGTTCCCTTACCTCAATGCTCAGCATTCCATCACTGCTTTATATTTTTGCAAATGTCAGAGTTTCTTTGCACATATTGATCATTTCAGCTTGTTTCTTAGTGGCCCCATTTTTATTCCTTAGTTGAATTCGCTGCTTTTTGTAGGATTTATGTTTAATTTTTTAAAAAGTGTTACTGAAACTAGGTTATAGTACAGTAATGCAACTACAATAATACTCAAGTAAAAGAAAGCATAAAAGCATAATCTCAGTAAAATAGGGCAAACTCCTACTGGGGAAAATAATATTTCAAATCACTTAGTCCTAAATCATATAGGGTTTTATATATCATAATCATGTCTTTCAGTTGTATTCATTGTATTAGCTACATATAAATTAAGATTTTATCAACAGAAGACTAACAACCTTTAAATCATACAGTATTTGGAAACCACAGTTTTGTATTTGTTCACAGCCTGCATTTAGGGAACAGAGTATACTGAAACAACTGAACAGCCATTCATTTTGCTGCATAATTTAGAGCACTGTAAAGAATTTTAAAACCTTGAATGATTAAAGATTGCAATATTTTAGAGATTCCCTTTTCTCATACAAAGCTACCCATCTATTGAAATCACCTGAGACTCCCCCATATATGTTCATAACCTCTGATATACTTTTTGATGGGACTAGAACAATATTTCTGGAAACTCAGTCAAATAACTAGAATTTCTTTCAAGGGAAATCCTTCCCATTAAAATAATTGCCCTTTTATTTCAGGAAGACCTTGAGTTTTTACATGTAATATTCAAAAATGTCTTGATGTTACATGTTGCTGTTTCTCCTCCTGCTGTTTTATTCTTGACATTCTTAATTCTATATTTTTGTTTACTATTATGAAGCACTTGGAACTTTGTGGAGGATTGGCAGGAAGTTTTAAATAATATATAAGCCCAAGGATCAGAAATTAATAAGAATATTAAGTTAGGGAATCCAATTCAGCTGGGTAAACTGTTCAGGAAATATGCATAAGAGTGCAGGTAGCATGAATGCAACAGCTGACAGCAACTCCTAAAATAAAATGCATCTTCTCCTTAGTTTTTCAATCTCTAAGAAAGAAAGAGTTTCTTTAAGGAGTTGCTAACTAGTTTTAAATTTACACCCTTGTGTATGTGCTACAAAATCTTTTTGCATTTGAATCAGAACCGCTGCATAGCCCTAATGTTTATCCAATATAGATGTCTGTAATTCTACACTGGGTAGGCTAAAACTGATGGAAAAGTGCCTTTATTCTCTGAGAAATATACTTGGAGGGCTAACTGACATCTCTCATAAATCATGATAATTTCTATCATAATCTAGCAGAGAATTCTGAAAGATGCAGTATGAGATAAGGGCATCATGCTGAGTATGCTTGGTTCAAAATATGTCTCTTAACATGCAGGACATTAATTTGTCCTTAAAGCTAAGGCAGATTTACTTTATGAATAATGAATCAGTTATTTCAAAGACTTTTCTTTTTTTCTCTAACAATCTCAAAAGTTACATTTAATAAATTATGTTGGTACTGATGGTTATGACTGACATGAGTTAAAAATAGCAAGGCTGGTGCGCGTATATCTGAAGCACAAAGTATATATCTGAAGCAGAAACAAAGCATTGGTACAGGAAGTTTACAGGTCATGAAGAGAATGAGATGTATGACTATATGTATGAAGCTTCATATTTCACTCATTTCATAGCTAGTGGGCACAAAGCAATTACATGGAAATCATCACTTTGTGAATTCATCTGAATCCTTCATCTAGTAAAATAGAACTGGCTTTTTGGATTGATACTGTTCTTAGTATATAAATCACCTTAGGCAGCAATTTTCTTGCTTTCTTGAATGCAAATTGAGATGTCTTAACCTACACCAAATAAAACAGGTTGCAAGACAGCATTTGGGAAAATGCACTTAATTAAAAAAATGTTTTCTTAGGCCACATGCATCAGACCCACTTAACTCCTTATTCAGAGCTTTCTTTTTAGATAAATTATGATTAGATAATACTCCTCAAATAAAGTAGTTTTTTTTTTAATTGCAGGATATACAGATAGTCCATAGCATTGATCACTTAATGGCCATTCAAACTTGCAGTGGACCCCCTGTTTCTGTTAATCTGCATGTTGACACTTGACATTTAATTTAGAATTTGCAGGAATTTTTTGAGAGACACTAGAACTTTAATAAAGCTTTTAAAAGGTTTATTAAGAAATTGCCCATAAATATGTTAGGAGGATGCCCTGTCAACTGGGTGGGTCCTAATGACAGGGAAGTTCATGTTTTGGAACACGACTCACAAGGAAGCTGGGAAAAAGTGGCAACTCTTATGCACCATTTCCCCCACCCTTTCAAATCCTCATCTCAGATCTGAGACATTTAGCAAGGGAAAATCAATGTTTGCATTTACATTCATTGGAGAGGAAGGGATTACAAGAAGGTAAGTAAGCACACAATGGGAAATACACATTGAAAGGAATGCCTTGATGCTGGCAAGCTTAACATGCTTTGCAATCTCTTTCCTCTGCAAGGGAAGAAATTCTGGGAGGAAGGGAAAGGAGAGTAGAAAATACACCATGCAGCAACACAATTCCAGAAGTGTAAGGATTTTATTACCTGCAGCTATATTATTTAGGTTTTTTTCTAATTTGTAGAATTTATTTTAGTTCTTAAATAAACTTTTACCTTGTGCCTTGTAATTTTTGTCATGAAACTGAATAAAATTCTGTCAGTTACATAAAAAAGACTACTGATTGACTGCTAACCAGGATATAAGTAATCAGTATATAGTGGAAGATCAAGCATTTAGATCCTTACCAAAATGTTAGATACTCTTCACAACATCATTTAAAAAATTGCCAATTTGACAGCATTTTCAGATGGTAACTGGCCAGTATCTAAAGGAATACATTGCTATATATTACTATACATATATTACATTACTATATTGCAGTGTCCTTATTATTTGGAAGGAGGAGGGATACATCACTAAATCATTCATCTCCATTCTTGAATTTAGATCATCCTTATAATTCCATATGCAAATAAATATAATTATATGTACCTGCCAATGTATAACTTAAATTCACACCATTGATTCTTTAATCTGTAAAATCAGGCATTGTGGGGATAGATATAAATAAATGTGTAGCAAAATATTCATACCTCAAAATTCTATCAATGCTCAATGAGCATGAAAGAGCATATTAATAATTTCTTCTTAAAAATCAGTAGAAATCAACAGTCCTACGGTATTGTGCCCCTCACATTTTCCATTTTCCTTTCTTATTCAAACTTGTTCAAACTACAATATTCAGCTCCCCCACTGCTTCAAAAATGCTTCATACAATAAAAATAGTATATGAGTCAATCAATCTTCTAGCAGTATTCCACAAGATAAAGGTGATGTTTTGTAAACACAGGGAATATCAGTCAAGCAGGTTAGGCAATTATCTATGGGGATGTCAGTACCTCTGAAAGGACATTACAATCAGGGACAAGAGGAGTTAGACTGTACACTACAAAGTCATGTATTTTCACTGAAAGCTCTATAAAAACAGATTGAAGTGGGACAATCAAAATGAATAGAAAGAACTACTGAATACACTCAGTAGCTGCATCTGGTTATGTATTAGCTTATCGTGGGAGCATGGCAGCAATTAAGTTGCAGTCATCATCTTTATGGACAGAAGTCTCTGCTGTTAGACAAATTGTTTTCAAGCATGTTTTTAAGCAGAAGGTTTGTAACTTCTTTAGCAGATCTTCTATTTTATCAGTCCTTGGAGGGCACAAACAAGCTATTCTTTTTTCTGTCACTCAGAGATATTTTTTTATTAGCACTGATTTCTGGTCTCTGTCATTTGATCTTGGTGGAGAAAACAGCATTAAATCTGATCAAAAGTGTGTGTGTATGTGTGTGTGAAAGTTGTTTATTAGAATAGAATTTAAACAAACAAAATTTAAAGAAAAGAATAAAAAGAAGGAGTAGAAAGTACAAGAAAAAAGAAATTAGTATTTTGGGAGTATATGTTTTAGATATTTAAATGATTAGGAAATTTTCTATTGAAAGGACTGAAGTTGAGATTCATTTTTCATTTCATAATGAGTTACAGAATGGGGCACATATAAATTGATTTTTTTAATAATTTCCATGTCATTCCAAGGACTTGGTTTACCTATTGTGTTAATGATTTGTTCAATTATGAGTTAATGAAAAACATACAATTTGATGGATTCATACAATATATTAATCCAGTGATGATAATTGACAAACCACAATAGTTTGCACAGAACTTTACACCATTAATTGAAAAAACTACAGTATGGCTTAGCATAAAATATGAATACATTCGAGGAGTGTCACTAATTCCAGTGAACTATGCCTGTCTAGTTTCCTAACCTTAACACACACATTTTCAATTTGATTTTTCTGTCCTTTCTTCATCACATATGTGATTATTAATATTATATGCAAGGAAAATGTCTAACATTAAGATGAATAGTATGGTATATATAAAGGAGAAGTTTGCATACTAGAGAAAGTGTATATTTAGAAGGTTTTTTTTAATTTTACATTCTCAATACATAATCGGGTTACAATTGGACAAATAGTTTTGCTTTCACTGAATCTCAGGGTGTAGTTCTTTCTTTTGACTAGAATGAATGGCAATACAAGTTATTATATGCTACTTAAGTGTGACATAAAGTTCTTATCTGCTTCAATGATGTCATTGTCCTATCCTAGGCCTATTTAATACACTACAATCCTATGCACATTTTATTCAGGAATAAGTTCCCCTTTCTTCACTGGAACTATTTCCTTGATGCTGTGTTTAGAATTGCAACCTTTGTTATGCAACTTGAAGGAAATATTGAGAAGAAACTTTGCAAATCAATGTTAATAAAAGTAGATTTTAGATATCAGTGGATTTTTCAGCATTCTAAGTAGTTAGCCAATTTATGAAGGTTTGTTTCATTAGTAAAACCTAGAACATTTCTTGTTACCTTCTGTTGCCTCAGCTACTTTTCTGAAGAACTTTGTACTCATGTCATTATTTGTAGTAGCTTCATTGTGACGTCGGCATCTTCACTATCATTTTACACCTGATTTTTAGTGAAATAATGTGTTGTCCTACTTTGAAGACGTTATCAGAGGTTAGTTATTACATGATGTGTTGTGATCTTTTCAGGACAATTCACACTATGCCTCAGAGTAGCTGCCTCTTTTGGCATTTAAAAAACAATGGAAAACCAAATCTGTTGGCTGATAAGAACAAAAGCCTTTGACCACATTACTGATAAATCTTTTTAATTAATGTTACTACCTTTCAGATTAACTTTGTCTTCTGTAATTATCTTAACTGCAATCTTGCCTCAAGGCATATATCTTATGTGCAATTGAGAAAAGGGTGTATTTCAGTATAGGCTGGTATTGTAGAATAATGTCAGAATCCATATTAACAATAGAAAATTTTAATTTGAAGGATGACCTAGTTTAGAAAAATGAACCATTAACATTTTGCTTTTCAATATATGCAATATAATAAATGAAATGCCAGCTTTTCAATTATTGGAAAAGAATAAATGCACTTAAATAATATACATTTATGAATATTTATAATTTTATATTCTTAAATGTTTTCCTGCAAGTTCAGAGTCCTCAATGGATCTGTGTGTTGATCCATTCGTTGTGACAGGAATTGATCAACCAGTTATTGCTGAATTCTGACATGGTGGGCTGATGAAGAATGACTGCCCCAGAGATAGCCAGCTGGCTTTCATGCCTAAACCAGGACTGGAATGCACTGTCTGCTGGCTTCTGGCCAGGTGCCTTAACCACTACACTAAACTGGCTCTCTAAAATTGAGTCAGTTTTGATTCCTGATGACTGATTGGACAAGTCCCTGCAGATTTCAGAAGTGGTTTGCTGTTGTTTCTTTTCTAGGACTGAGAAAGAGTGACTGGCCCAAGGCCCCCCATTTGGCAGGACTAGAACTAACTGTTTTGTGGTTTCTAGTCTGGTGTCTTACCACTGCACCAAACTGGTTTTTGAAATTTTTTTTATAAAAGAAGTATATTATTTAAGTGAATTTGAACATAGTAATTTGTTCTCAGATTTGCACTTTGAAATAATAAACGCAGAAATAAATTACAGAAATATTTTTCATCAATTTACAGATCAGACCCATTATTCTTTTAGATTATTCTGATAAGTCATAAAGTCTAAATATACACTGGTATGCCATAATCCACTTTCTCATCTTTTTGCATGTATATCAAAATTATATATTTTTAAACATTTTCTTCTTGCATGCAGGAAGAGATATTATGGAACTTCTATGAACTCTCCCTCATTATATCTTTAGATTGAGATGTGAAAGAAGGCTTGAGGTCTGAAAGGTCCGGTTTCAGATTCCGTGTTGTTTCTAGCTGAAAATAGAAAATGAATTGCTGACTTTGTTCTTCCCTTCTCATAGTGGTTCTTATTTAAATTGAGAGCCACATACTTACCTGAGAGTAAGGAAACAACAAAAGATCAACTGTCTGCTGGATAATTAATGCAATTAGTAATTTGTCACTGCTGTGATTAGCATAGTTGCAACCATATGTTTGTGTTGAAATTCTTGAAAATCTTGAAATTATTTAGTAGAGATAGATAGAATGCCCCCAAGTGAGATAACAATTGACACTACTATTGAGTAGTAATAGCAATAGCACTTAGACTTATATACTGCTTCACAGTGCTTTACAGTCTTCTCTAAACAGTTTACAGAGTCAGCATATTGACCCAACAATCTGGGTCTTCACTTTACCAACTTCAGAAAGATGAAAGGCTGAGTCAACCTTGAGCTGGTATGAGTAGAAGACAAACTGGGATTTCTGGACCACTTCTCCTTATACCACTTCACAGCTCCCAATCACAATCTGGCAGTTCACTAGATAGGGCTTGCTCACCAGGTTTAATCCCAACCCAGATGCTGGTGAACCTGTGTTAATCTTGTCATGCTGAGCTAATCCGGTCACACTCAGAGAAACTTGTCACAGTGAGAGTGTTAACGTGCTGATGCAACCACACCAGGAAGTTCTGTTATGTCTGCCGTTGGCAATTGCAAATGCAGTTGGCATGATAAGCAACAGTGGGATGCATGAACAGGAAATACAAGGCTGGGCTTATGCCAAGAAGCCAAGCAGCAGTAGCTTCATTAACATTTAGGCGTATCCAAATCAAAGGATATACCATATGTGCTATATACAAGTACAATGAAGGCTACACTCACATGTCAGTAGCTTAAATTGAGTCTTATAGAGCTCTGTGGTTGGAATTGTCTGGGAGAATATTATAAAGTACACCTTGTTCAGCTCTGGAGGGGCAGTGGCATGCATCAGGGTGGAGCAAGTGTGATAAACCATGTCTTACTGCGTCAGGGCTGTGGGTATGAGCTGAGGAGCTTTCAGAGTATTAACAGCATTGTATAACATAAATTAAAATCTTTCCTGTGTGATGTTGCAGGAAAAGAAAATTGAAAGTTGCCAAGACAGAATTACAATTGGAACATGGAATGTCACAAGTGTGAATGTGCAAAAATTCAGCATGGTGAAAGAAAAAAAATGAATTGACTGAACATGGACATATTCAATATCAGCAAACTGATTTGGACTAGAATTAGACACTTTCAGATAAAAAAGCATAGTGTTTACTACTCAGGACGCATACAGAAAAAAAGTAATGATTTTTTAGTCATTTCTGCGCTGATTTTTTAGTCATTTGACCTGAGAAAACAGCTTTAGAACTGCTGGTCAAATGTATGTGTGTGTGTGTGTGTAAATGTTGCTTCAAATACCGACATTAGCATTTGATAGGAGCAAAATTAGTGACTTCAGATTTTTGTAGCTCTAAATAATAAATCCCTAGAATTTATTTCAACTGGAATATTCAAGCCATTGACAATGTAAAAGAGCTGGGTCATTTCATTCCCCTTGTCCATCTGTCTCTCTCTGATTTGCAGCACGTGTAGATCACAAAAGTTATGAATTTTAGTTTGAATTATTGTTTTGTACTATGCTTTAAACTTATGTTTTTATGAAAACCTTTAAATGTCTTTCAAAGATAGTAACTTGTATGAAAATTGAGCATAGAGTTTTAGATTGAACTGCAGAGGGCAGTAGTGCATTTCTGTTATGTATTTTGTGCTTTGAAATTTTGCAAACACTTTATTCTGTTTTCTTTCATTTGTACATTTTATAAAAATTCTTAATGCTTTTTAATTTATTTTATAGTTGTCACAACCGATGTAGTCAAACTCATTAGATCTGAAATTTATATATTTTGTCTTGTATAAAGCAATAGAGAATATTGCATCAGAAACAATAAGAGCCAAACATAGAGCTTTATATACTTTTTTTTTAAAAAAAGAATCAGAATATTTTCAAATGAGTCTATGCAGGATTGTGCACAAAAGAAGTGCTGAATTTGATACATGAAATGTGTCAAAAATAAACCATCATGTATTGTAATTTCTGCTAAACTATAGATAATAAGGAACATGGTATTGATGGAAATATGCAGGAACCATTAGCTAGGCAAAAGGGGCTGGAAGCATTTGAAGTCTAGAACAGCAAAATAATGTTCAGCCTCCCAGAGTTTCTAAGACAGTGAGATGGACAGCTTATAAATTTAATAAATAAAATATTTAGAAGTGGCTCTGATAAACACGGAAGTAAATTCACTACATTCACTGAACTTAGTGAATTTATAGGTAGAGAAGGAGGTATATTACAACCAGTTTTGCAAGATTCTGTTATTATAGCTAAAAAGTAATTTTATCCTTCTTGTAGAGTTGATTTCTGGTCTGCTCTACCTAGTGGACTAACATAAGCTGTTTCAGAATTAGACAATTTGGCAGAAATAAAATGAAGAATATTTATGGATTCAGCCACAACAAAAAGTGAAAGTATTCTGGAGTGAGTTTTAAGGTAAAAAAGGCAAGGCTAACATGACTTACCCTAGTTTGCCTGCCTTTCTCAATAGCTCCTAGCATCACATATCCATACATCACTGCTCTAGATTTTCCTCGGAGTTTTCCTTCCCTCCATTCCAATTCTTCTCAGCCACCGTTATTAATGTCTCAGCACCATATGTCCTACAATTCTTCCCCACTTCCCACCATGCCTCTCATTTTCCCAGGGCTGTTCTGTATATGGAGTAGTAAATCTTTCAAAATAAGTCCATATGAAATATACTTTTTCAGATCAGTATTTCAGTTTGCAGTTTTTCCGTTTGCAATTCAGTTCCATTTTCCAACATGCTGACTGGGAAGTTCACACAACTTAAAATTGGCAAGCTTGAAAAATGCTGATCTACACACTTTTCAATTGGGTTTCAAGCCAGGTTTTAGAGCTGTGTTTTATTACAGTTGGATTGACCTGTTTGACCTAAGTTATGAATAGTATATCAATCCTGGTTCTCTTTTGTTAGTCTATATTAGCATCAAGTATTGTATCCCACTAGACTGACTGATTGGGTAACTTCCACTACCCTAGTTATACAGTTGAGGTGCTTGAAGAGGAATACTGCTATGCCTCAAGGAGATAGTTTAGCAATAAAAGTCTACACTTGTCCTTAGCACCCAATTTAATGAGTAAGACTCATGCTTGGCTATCTATGGAACAGCATTTCTAGTTGTCACCAAAATCTTACATGTGACAATAACCGCTTCATTTCCCTGGCCCTGACCAAGTGATTCCACACTTGAAATCCATATGGATCCATTTCAAAGAAGGAAACCATCTCTTCCTTTGCCCATCTAGACTCCATCATGTTTATGTAATGACTTTCTCTAGCTATGGAACGTCTGACTACCAATCCATCAGATTTAGTCTTTACAAAACCAAACTGCTCACACCCAATCAGCCCGCCATTGCCGCACACAGAACTCTGTTACCTATGGGCAGGCCTACCCTTGAGTGTGGAAAGATGGAGGCAAGCTGCCATAACCGTTTCTTTTTAATGCGTCCACTCACCCTTGTCCCAAGTTGTATATGCCCTTTCCTGTCCTATTCTTTTCCTATCAGAAAGAAGGAATTATTCCTCTTCCAGGCTGACACAGTGCTCTTTCTTGTAAATAGATCCAAGGTCTCCTTCAAAGCATTTCAGGAATTTATTTTTTCATATTCTCAACTATCTGAGTTCTAACCATAAAGAATTAAAAACAGGTATTCCGTTCAGAAGAGCCTCTAGCAGTTGACCTTTAATATAATTTCCCTCAAACAGAACAGAGTACCTGTATCCCTGTGTCTTTCTCCTAGAAACAATAGAGGTGTATCTAAAATATCCTACCTCCTTATTCTCAAACTAACTAGTCCACTTACATAAACATAGATAAAACAAGATAATTGTAATTTTGGAAGAAATAAAATTATTTCATTTGAGAAACAGAAGTGAAATTGCAGTATTAAAAAGTAAAAAGGAATCTCTAAAGGATAAAATGGGACAACTGTTTATTTCATTGAACACACAAAAAATCATGGTGGTAGCACAGAAATTTGTTTAATTTCACATACTAACAATGCAAGTATAAAATAGAACTGTAAAATTAATATTTTTGAATAAATTAATAATTGCTTTTTAAGAAAACTCACTGACTTTGCAGTTCCAATTATGTTGATTTGGGAATAAGTTCCATTGAACCGTTTGGACAAACTTTAAGTAAATATGAATAGGATTACATGCATGCAGAGCTGTTTCCAGGGTGTTTCACTTAAGATAGTATTGGCAGGAATTATAAACAGCTGATTAGGATTCTCTTCACACTTTTTCTGGGATTTGGCAGCAAATGGTAAAGAGAAAAGAGTCCCCTTCCAAAGATTAAAAACTACATTCAAAATGAATCCTCTGATTTTCTTGTAGCTTAATTTACTGGATCTCCATGGGTAGAAAGAGTATTTTTAAAAAATCAAATCTTTAGAAAACAAAGGCAGCTTTTTGGCATGGAAGAATTGGCTTGGTAACTGATAAGTTTAATAGAGTTGGCATCTAGCATATCTTAATTTTTTCCTTAAAATTTTCCTTAAAATCTAATCAAGACTTTATCCAACCAAACTAAACTGTAATTCATGAAATCTCAGAATTCCTAGCCAGTATAGATTCACACTTAAGCTGAGAGAATTCAACTGCAGACCAGAGTCAATCTGAAGCAACTTCCCGTTCACAATGGCAGTCTATCTGTGACAATTCTAAGCCAGGAAACTTTGTTCAGGTCTGTGGCTCAACTTTCAAAGTGAAATTTGATTATTTCAGTTAAAGGCCCATCTTCCTTTCTTTGTGATTCAGACTGAATTGTGTGTGTGTGTTGTTTAATTCTTCATGTTCTCAAAGAGGCTGTGTAATGTATTGTTTTATTTAAAAGAATTATTTAAAATTAATTAAATTTTATTTAAAATTAAAACCTCTTGAGAAAAAAGACACCTCTTGAGAACATCAAAACATATGTACACGTGTACACACACACAGATAACAGATAATACTGTTGTTCTATCTGATTTGAAGAAAAATATGTAATTGCTTCAAGTATTTGCTAGCAACAAAAATACTTATTTTGGAAATGTTTAATATTCATGAGTTTGTGTGTGTGTGTGTGTGCACGCATGTGTGCGTATGTGTGTCCCAGAATAAGTATAGAATAGGTTTAGCTACTATTTTCATGCCTCTCTAATTATGTTAATATTAGTGGTTACTCTACAGTGATAGAACTGAGTGAATAATCACAATGAGGTTCCCAGAATTAGTCCCAAGGGCTGTTTTTAGTGGTTTTGTCACAAGTTCAAGGATATATGCTTTATTCAGAACATTTCTAACTAGTACTCACTACATGTCCTACAAAAATCGTAGACTGCTGCAAACATAAAGCAAAGGAATTATAAGTCTGAGAACTTTTTTTAGCATGCTGTAAATCTTCTACCAATAATTGAGTCAGAGCTAAAGGGCAGCAATTTAGACAGAAAGTAGCAAAGACTGTTCAGAGAGAGGTTGCTTGCCCTCATAAATAATGCCAGTGCTGCAAGCTGTTAGCCTTGAGAAGTTTGGAGGCAGGAATGCTGAGGGAAGTCCAAGATCATCCTTGGGTCAAGCACCAAAGAATTTCACAAAAGGCAGTCCAAACTGAAGGTCCAATTGCATGGCAAAAAAAAGAGAATTTAAAGTAGGCTATCACGGATGCACAGATCAGAAAGCAAGAGAATTATTTCCAGTTTGGAGGGTAGAAACAGAATAAACTGTTACATAATCTTGAGTTCTTGGCTTTGCTTAATAGATAAATGAATGCTTCCTTTTCTTGAGGAGCTGTGCCAATAGCTTTTCATGGTAGTATAATTTAGGGCTTGGCACTCTTCCTGGACCTGACAGGACCTGACACTTTTCTGGAGCCAGATTACAGGTGGCTGATAGGCTTCTTGAACTATAGACTTGGAATCTGCTAGGTCAGGGGTATCAAACTCGTGGCCCAAAGGTCAGATGTGTCACATGCTGGCCAGAGCCGCCCTGGTTTAGCGAAGGGGGAAAAAGTTGTGATACATCACGTGACAACAATGTGTGTCGTCGCAAGTTTCACACCCCTGTGCTTGATTGTCTCCTTCAGCCTTAGACTCAGAGGAGTCTATTATATTAAGTCGTATAATTTCAGGCAGTACTTGAATTACAAGCATTTCTTTAGTGACCATTCAAAGTTACAACGGCACTGAAAAAAGTGACTTAAGACCATTTTTCACACTTACAACCGTTGCATCATCTGCATGGTCACATGATCAAAATTCAGATGCTTGGCAACTAGCATGTATTTATGATAGTTGCAGTGTCCGGGGTCAAGCGATCACCTTTTGTGATCTTCTAACAAGCAGAGTCAGTCTGGAAGCCAGATTCACTTAACAACCATGTTACTAACTTAACAACTGCAGTGATTCACTTAACAACTGTGGCAAGAATGGTTGTAAACTCACTTAACAGCTGTCTTGCCTAGCAGCAGAAATGTTGGGCTCAATTGTGGCTGTAAGTCGCAGCTGTAATGTAGCAGTTCAAACAAAACAAAAGTTTTCCTTTCCTCCACTGAATGTGAATATCAACCTGTTAAGAAATATTGCTGTTTTAAGTCCCTTATACATGAATCTATTCCTTTGCCCATTTCTTCCTACCTAAACTTCAGTGATACCCCAAAATCTGAATTATTCGGTTGTTATGTTCCATGAATTCAGATTGTTGTTGGGATTGAAAAGCATGACAGCTGTTTTGGAGATATATAAAGTCATGTAAAGTGAATTAGTGATGTCAGGCTAGGTGTCATCAAGAGAAAAGTTGCAGTAAAAGTAAACATTTTTTTGGCTGTTTAAAAGCAAATCGCTTTCATACTAATGTGTTTATCTCCCATCCTTGAATCAAAAGGAAAGTACATTGGAATAAATTGTGCTACGTCTGTGGCATATCTTTATTACACCTTAGCAGTAAGGCTGAAAATTGTTGCTGCCCTCGCAAAATGTAATACAAGAGTGTTTCAGGATAGTAATTCCTCTTATGCTTTCCCCAGGCTAAATACCCCAGACTCACTATTTTCCCCCCTCCCATCCAGTATCATCTCTTGGAAAGAAAACCAATCATCAGTCACCCTTTTGAACTTGTGCAAGAGTATAAGGTTGGAAGTTCAAGTGTTAATTGTTATTTATTTTTCTTTAATTTCTATTGTTCTTTTGATGGAACAAGAAAACAGTTTCATACATAGCAATAGCAATGGACATATACCGCTTCACAGTGCTTTTATAGCCCTCTCTAAATGCTTTACAGAGTCAGCATATTGCCCCCAACAATCTGGGTCCTCATTTTACCCATCTCCGAAGGGTAAGGATGGAAGACTGAGTCAATCTTGAGCCTGGTGACATTTGAACTGCCAGATTGCAGGCAGCTGGCAGTCAGCAGAAGTAGCCTGCAGTACTGCACTCTAACCACTATGCCACCACGGCTCTGCCATTATGAGTTTGTGCAGATCCCTGCAAGTTGGAATTTAATAATACTGAACCGTCTCATTCCAGTTTGCATTAATTCAGATGATCTGGTAATCTCTTGTCAGAGAAATAGAAGATAAATATACCGATGCCCGAGTGCCTGAATGAGGGGCTGATTTGGAATGCAAAGCCAAGCTGAGGCAGGGCTCTTAGTGGTACTGTGCTTCTGGGTCTTTCTTTCTTGATGCCAATTATGCCCATTATTTTTTTAAAAATTTTTGGGAATGGGTGTGAGGCAAAGTGTCTTTTTCTTTCCTATTTACGTGTGTGTGCGTGCATCATGCACGTTGCCTCCTTTATGATCAAACCCTGCTTATCGTGCTGGCTGCTAGAGGAAGCCTAAGAAGGAAACAGAAAGCACTTCCAATAGCCAATACCCAGATAAGTAAGAATCGGCATTAGCTAAAAATTAAGATGAAATAGTACCCTAATCAAGGAACCATGAAGGAGAAAGCCACAGCAGGACAAGCTACTGCATATATAAACAGCCAATAATCTTCAATCTCCTTTGCAGTGGTGATGTTTCCTAGCCTAGTAATGAAACATCTTCATAAAAAACAACCAAGCTCAAAGAGCACCAAGAACCCAACAGTGATTTTATTATCCAGAGGGTAAAGTGTCTAATCTCTGCCTCAGAGGATTCTGGCATGAAGGAAACTCCTGGGAGTGCAGGATGGACTTCAGCCGGAGGAAGTCACAGGCATTCAGGCACTTGAGGCTGATCCAGCCAGAAATAATCAGGAGCAGCTGCCTTCACAGTCAAGGGATAAGGAACAGGAGCATCTGGTCAATCCACGAGCATACCATGTGTTTCAATGAGCACAGATGCTCTGCAGGTCTCCTTGACTGGCAAGGGCATTCTTAGTCTTAATGACTAACTGACATAGGATCTACTTAAGAGCCACCATTAGCCAAGGTGTTCTTTCTCAAACATTTTTATTAAAAATTATGTAAAACCAATAATACCAACTGCAAAAAATATAAAGGATAAAAGCCAGTACAAACTACAAAAAATTATGATGAAATACAAAAATAGGAAGGGAGGGAGGTGTAAAAAATAAAAAGAAAGGAAAAAAAGAGAAAGGAAAAAATAATAAGTAGCTTCCCTCTTCATCTAATTTAAGCAGATAAATAACAATCTTAGGATGTTGCAACCATTGTGAGGGTAACCTGGTTGCCAAGCAATCAGATCATAATCATGTAATCGTAGGGGTACTGCAACAGTCAGAAATTTGAGGACCCATTATAAATACCATTTGTCCAGCACCTTCGTAGCTTCGGAACAAGAGAGGTCTACCGAGATACCGTGTTTCTCAGAAAACACGACCCACCCCAATAATAAGCCTAACCCTACTTTTTGGGGGGTGGGCCTAATTTT
>JANHFL010002788.1:83587-95464 GCA_032468155.1 Oxyrhabdium leporinum | reverse complement strand
CAGGCGGGCAGGGGCGGGGCCAGTCAGAGGTGATATTTGCCGGTTCTCTGAACCAATCAAAATTTTCCCTACCGGTTTGCCCGAACTGGTGCAAATCGGCTAGATTTCACCTCTGATCACGTGATGCAATCGAGTTTGACACCCGTGTCTTACAAAGTCCAGTGGCATCAGGAATAGAAGGTGTAAAAAGAAAAAAACAGTACAATGGAAACTTTGATTTAATTGAGCTTTATTTAAGATACAATGGACTGACTTAGGGCTGCGCTTCCGGTGGCATTGGAGGTGAGGACCGCGAGCTCCGCGGTCCCGCTCCAATCTCTCCCCATTGGAGGTTTTCCGAAAGGAGCCATATGCACCCTGTAGGGATGGTGAAGTAAAGGAAAGAGCCTTGCAGGTCGAGGAGAGCCGCATCTCTCCTCCCTGACTTGGAAAAATCCTCCTCATCCAAAGATGAGGAGCAGCGGCAATCAACATGGCTGCCACGAAGCTGGAGACAGCCAGAATACCTTAAAAAAGTACAGGAGTGAAGAGAGCAGTGAACAGAGATTGTTGCTGGGTGAGATGATTCTTTTTTTTCTTAAAAATTATTCCAAGAATAACAGTCCTAGAGAAGAGACTAAAAATGGAATTGTTTGAGCGGCGGAAGAAAATACTCTTTAAAGAGAACTATGCTGAAAAGTAAATCGAGAACGCCATGTACTGAGGAAAGGAAAAGTGACTCCTAGACTCCTGGAAATTTAAAGAGGAGGAAAGGAATGGTGGCTGTGACTTTTAACTGTTTATTGCCCTATACTCACGAGGTCGAAATAAGAAAGACATTTTATAAAAAAGACTTATTCTGGGAAGCCAGAATAAAAGACTAAAATCACAGAGCAGACTTAAAGATATTGAAAAATAGCTTGGACTATTAGAATATTGAGTAAAGGTTGGAAATGGCTCATTTAAATAATTGACTTTATTTTGAAAGAAATGGATCTTGATTGAAATTAATATATGCTGGAAAAAAGGCAGCATGAAAATTTGAGAGGAGAGCGTCATCTACTAATGATTGGAAAACAAATTATACTCCTATAATTTTGGACTTTTTCTGAATGAGACTGAGACTTTAGTGTCTATTCCACTTTTATTGCTATTATGACTGGAGTTGAAGGAACAGCTGTGGAAATGAGAGGATTCTTTAATTAGATAATTTTGTTGTTCCAAAATATTAAGGACTTAATTGATGGTATAGATGAGAAAATGGAAAACATTTTGCAAAGAACAATGAATAAAGATCAAACTCCCCATGAACTGGTGGAAGCAACAGAAAGTCTAGATGAAGTGGATTCCCAAGCCAGCAAATTGAATATGAATAGGGGAAAAACATGGATCAGAAAAATCAGCAAATGAAGCAGAAGTTTGACGAAGAGGAGGACAAGACAAATGGCAAGCAAAAGGAGTGGACAGAACAGATGAATTGGTCACATCAACAAATAAGTCAATGACTGGAGCAAAAAATAGGACTGATAAATCAGCTGATAAAGGAAGAAAGACTGAAGAAACTGAAACAGACAAGGCAATAATTTGAAAGACAGGAAGATGAGATTGGGACATGGACAGACATCTGGGAGAATTGGCAGTATAAGATTGTACTGGGAGAAATGTTTAGATTGAACAAGAAAGATATAGATGAACACAGAGATAAAGATGAGTGCGGGAGGCAAATCAAAAAACGGATAAAAATTGAAGCGCTAAAGAGAAAAATAAATGATGGATAGAATTGCCCTTTAAATATTACAGTAGCTTGAAGCAGAAATAAAATTAGATAGGGGAAATATTAGAATATAAATCTTTATAGAATAAATAAAAATTATAGATAGAAAGATTAGAAGTTTACAGAAGTTAGGTATTTTTATGTGTGTTTGAACAATATAATAAGGATTACTTAAATTAGATAAATGTAATAGAACTTACTAATATTGTTACTGTGAATTGGATGAATATGAATGAATTGAAGCACTAAAGAGGATAAGAGATGTTGGATAGAAAGAACTGCCCTTTAAATATTATAGGAACTTAATTGTAAGCTGAAAGAGGCAGAAATAAAATTAGATAGGGGAAATATTAGAATATAATTTTTATAGAATAAATGCAAATAATAGATTAGAAGCTTATAGATGTTAGGCATTTTTTAATGTATGTTTAAACAATATAATGGGGATTACTTAAATTTGATAAATGTGATAGAGATTACTAATATTGTTACTGTAAATTGGATTAATATGAATGATACACAGAACGAACTGTTTTCACACACAATATGGATGTATATATTTTTTTAAAAGTAATAAAAAATATAAGATGCAGTAGACTGAATTGCCATTTATATAACTTCTAAGTAGTTTGGAGTAGTTATATAAATGGCATGGGTAGGTGGACAGGTAGATAGAGAGACAGACAGACAGACAGATATATAGGTGCATGCATTAATTTACCACATTATTAATATCTGTGTTTTCCCAAAAATAAGACCGGGTCTTATTTTCTTTTGGGCCCTAAAATATGCACTAGAACTTATTTTTGGGGGTGTCTTATTTTTTTCCCCATGTACGGGAGGCCCACTTCTTCTGCTTGCTTGCGGTGGCTGCCCCACATGCCCCACACTGGCTTACCTCAGGGTCCCCGCAGCCAGGCCACCAATGCCCTGACACCTGCCTTGCCTCGTGGCCACGGCACCAACCTACCACAAGCAAGCAGAAGAAGTGGGCTGGCGGCCACGTGGGCTCCTGCTGCACATGGCTGCCAGTGCTGCCGCCACAACAAAAACATTATGGATGGCCTGGCTGTGGGGGCCTTGAGGTAAGCCGATGCATGGCACATGGGGCAGCTCCAATCCCTCCTGGCCACGGCACCGTGAGCAACCAGACAGAATGGGTGGCTGGCTGGCTGCATAGGATCTTAAGTAGGATTTATTTTGGGGTAGGGCTTATATTAGATGCATGCATAAAACCATGCTAGGCTTATTTTCGGAATAGGTATTATTTTGGGAGAAACGATATCATCACCACCACCACAATCATCAAATGATATATGTTGCTGCTATGACATGCATTTGTATTTAATGTTCTTTTGGGAATAATTAATACCTGGTCCATTAAAACTAATACACTTTTGTATTAGAACAAAACATTGCTTACACTTCTGTGTCTTGTGTGCTATGCCCTTGTTGTTTCTTTTTTGGCACTTTCTTTTGTTTATATGATTTTCTTATTCAATCCCTGGATATAAATTTTCTTTTTAAAAGACTTGGTGTGGGCTGTATTAGTATAAATTAGTATTTATACTAATGCATATATATTAGCATATATGTAAATTAGTATAAATACTAATGTATTTATTATTCCTCCTTTTTAATTAATTGCTGAATAAATGTGCTTATAAAGTGTGTGGTGCTTGCATGTAGTAATTAACTCTTATGGGGAGATATTGCCAAGCAGAAGCAAGCAGTAGGTGCAGAATCAAATGGCCTCTGAGGAACAGACTTGTTGTAGAGTGTCTCATGCTCAGTGAAGAAATTAATAAGAAAAGTACCATCTGCTGGATTCTTAAAAGCAATTAGTAGCAATAGGTCACTAGGTAAATTGCAGTTGGCACATCTGTTATATGTTTTTCTATCTCAGTACCCAGTTGAGTTTCTCTTAGAAATGGCTTTCCAAGAAATTGATCTAAAAGAGTCTGTGTAGTATTGGTCAGCTCTCTCTGTATAGGATATGTCTTCAGTCCTAATTTAACTTCCTTTTAAAATTTGTAGTTAGGGTTAGGGTTAGGGTTATTTTCTTTTTTTTTAACTATACCAGTTTCTACTTGAATAGAGGAATAGCCATGTAAATCTATGGCAGCAACAACTAAAAACTACAGTGAATCTTGTAGAACCTTGAAACAGTAACATATTCCTTATGCTAAAAGTTTTGTGAACTCAAATCAGTCAGCTTCATACGATACTGGAAGGTTATTCTCAGTTGACAATTGTATTCAAACATGAATGTAGAGAAAAACAAAAAGTGAACAGTGAAATATGAGAAAAATAAAAGTGTTGAAAGTACAAATTGTGATAATTACATTGAAAGTTAAATGAGTGTTGAATAAATACAAAAACCATTCACAATCTTTTATTAAATATAATACAAACATACTGGCAACATTTGACAATTCAACTTTGCATCGATCTGTAATGATTTTAGTGAAGTCCACTGTTCTTACATTTAACATTTATGTGGTTCCCCACTTCCCCCCCCCAAAATATCACATTACTTTGGTCTTATGGCTTATTTGCTCAGCGTAATCCATAATAGTGAAGCTCCAATCAGTTCTTCAGATGTACTACTTGATAAAAAAATTCAAACCTTCTTTTGGAAGTTAATAGAAATTTATAAATAAATAATTCCATTCAACTGAGTAAAGAATACAAATAATTTTTGGGGGGTTCATAAGTAAATATCAGTCTCAGTTAGTAGGGAGGGTCAGCTTGTAAGCAGGGTGAGACCTGCTATGTACTTTAATGAACAGATTGGTGGTAACAAGTGAGAGTATGGAGAAAGTATTAGGTCTCTCAGAAATTTGGGAATGAATGAGAATGCGAACTTTTTGGTGAATATCTTAGAAAAAGATATATCTTGAATAAATGGGTTTAACCATAAATTGATTCATATGAACAAAGAAATGTGTTAAACATATGACTGATTTCATGGTTTCAGAGAGGATGACTGATTTTGAATGCAGAATAGATTGTTGTTTGGGTGGTGCTTTGAATCGATCTTGAGAAAAAATGGATATGGAAGAAAAGGAAACAAATGAGACTAGAATAAAAAAATGATATGAAGAAATATATCAAATGAGTTTCTAGGAACTAATTTTAACTATTTTTTTCTTTTTATTTCCTTGTGCCTTTCCTTGTTACTTATTATTTCTTACTAATTTTCTATGCTTTCCACTACATTGTTTACTTTACAATTGCATGAAGGGTATATGGTATATACACTAGAAAGATAAAGAAAATAGTGGCAAATTATTTCCAAATGATTATGAAGAACACTGCATGGATATGTCCAGGTAGCCACCAGGAGTCAAGTTTAAATTGTAGACATCTTTATTTTAAATTTTAAAAACATTCCTAACAGGCATAATATTCCATGTTTAGAAGGTAGATATTTTGGTTAGCGGGGCAGCTATTTTAGAAAAGATAGGTTAGTTATTTTTACTTGCCTTAAAATTATTAAAACTTTTTTTTTTTAAAAAAACATGTTTATAGGTACCCTGAATTAGCATCCATATGCAAAGGTTCAAATACCTTAATACTGTATCCTGGAGCTGGAGCAACAAATTTGGAAGAAATGGATTTGAGTTCCACTAATTCCTATGCAATCATAATCATTGATGGAACATGGAGTCAAGCAAAAGATATATTTTTAAAGAACCCCCTTTTTCAAATGCCCAAGCAGGTAAGATTTAGAATTTTTATGATTACAGTTCAGGTTCTATGTTGGAGCAGTTCTTTGCACTATTTTAAATATTTGTGATTCTGTATTCATGCATACTTTTTCTTAAATTTAACATGTCTCCCTCTTCCATATATACATGCAGAGTTTTGTATATTATCCTTTGAAAAATGTTTGATCTAAATCAAATCCTCAAATTTAAAAGTTCATAGCATTTTACTATGTTTTGCCTATGCTTTGGGATATAACTGTTTGTTTAAATATATATCTTTTGGTACATCTGCCCATTCCTCAGGTAGATGAGCTGTCTTTATCTCAGTTATCCAAAATGATCTTTCTTTGTTGGATAAAGACTGGTTCTGTTTACAGACCAGCTTCTGTATTCATGATAAGCTTACAGTATGATTTTTAGATACCGTAGGCATAACTATATGATCATAGGCTATGTCATGCACTTTTTCACTTTGGGATAGCAATAAAGCATTATCTGAATTGGCTTTTGTGAATTAGGCTAAGTTTTATTGATGTTTTGTTCTTTATGTTTTCTTATTAGCCTATCTCTAACAATGGAAATAACATATAAATAGTGGTGACAGTTAACTGAAGAAAAAGATAACCAGCTAATTTATTTACATGGCAAAGGAAGGCCATGGTCTTGATCATTATAAGTTTAGATGTGCACATTTTATATTTGATGGCAGATGAAAGCTGCTAGCGCTTTTGCTATTTGAATTGCTCTTTTAGAAAAGAGCATAATTTGCCCTTTCGTAAATGTGTTTCATGATTGATATGAAGACAGTAGTCCTACTGTGATATCGTAATAACAATTTAATGTCTTCAGCATAGAGCCTTTATTGGAATGATATTGCGTGACAGGATTAATTTTGACTTTTTAAAATAATGTTGTACCAGATTGTGTATTTTTGTGGTATTGCATTTTGGCTGATACATGTGACAGTTTTAGATTTTCATTATGTTCTTCAAATTAATGAGTGTCATAAGAGGAAGAATTGTCATTACTTTAAGGATCATGAACTAACTTCACTTCAGTCATATTTTGATTCTTTCAAGAATTCTAATTCATATAGTCTTAAGAAAAATCAGATCATTATCCAAGTTACAAATAATCCTTCTAGTTCAGGACAGATATTTGCCCTGTATTCCTATCTTCTATTAGGAACACACTAAAGGGAATAAAATTAATTAGTCTTAGAAATTATAGTAATAATGGTTAACATAGTGTCTTTAAAAAAACCATTAATTCCTCTTTCTTTCCCAAATGAGTATGGAGACTTTTTAAATGTTAGAAATACTGGTGCAATTTTCCATCTATGCCAGAGTATTTCAGAAAAGTAAAATAAAGTTGTGATATGTAATAAGTTATTGAATTACATTCCTTGTTGCTGGCCACAGAAGAATCCCTATAGTTCAATTTTTGCAGTCAAGCTTAGATGACTGACTTATCTTTAGTTTCCATCCTCAGCAAAAGGTCCATTGGATGATTTGGCCTAGTCACTGTCTTTCAGCCCAAATTATTCTGCAGAGTTGTTATGGAGAAAGTTTGGATAAAGAGAGTGATATCCTTGCTGCCCTAAATGCCTGAAAGAAAGACCATAGAATGAACAAATGATAGAAATATTAAGAAACAGTGGCTTCAACAATGCTGTTCGGTCATTCTTATTTGAGTTTTTGTTCAGTAACCCACTAATACAACTAAACTGGTTTGTTAGGTTTGTAGTAATCATTGAAAAGATTGCTATGCAGGAAAATAGTTGTGCCACTGGCTCATTGATAGGAAAGCTCTTTCATGATTACTTCAACAACTCTTAACCTAAAATAGTACCAATTTAGCCATTTCAATTGACAGCAAAACATTACTATCAAATATAGATCATCTTTCTTTGCCTATAAATTTATTTAATCACTATTATGTACTTTGAAGCTGAAATATTAGAAATTACATTAAATAATGAAAACAGAGAAATATGAATCATTTGAAAAGTTTCCAATAATTATATTTTTAAAGTACAATTTATATATGAAAAGGAACAATTTGCTGTTGTCAGTAAAAGTTATTGGTGTTTTTTTAGTCAGAATGGCCAATGCATTTAAAGAGCATCTTCCTGTATTGTTTCTTTTAACACAAAATATGTATTGTAGCACTATAATTATTCATATTATTGCACTATTTTGTCTGTGAATGTGTATGTATGCACATCTCCATATATTCACATACTGTATATGTCCTTGACTAGAAGTCTTATAATAATAAGATTCCTAACAATTGGTAATTCTTGTTTTCTCTAAGGAATTATCTGTTTACAAAGTAAATTTGCATTTTCTGCCATCATGTATATACTATAAATGTGAAATAATTGAAGCAGGTTCTCTTTTTCTCAAATCGTTTGTGTCTATAAACAATGTCATATAAAATCTAGGATCATTGCCACAAATCTCTCCAATGATAAGAACACTGGAATGAAGGGCATGTTTGATCTGCAAACATATGTCAAAATATATTTAATCTAATTAATAATCATTACTAAAAGTAGCAATGACCATATCATTTTCATAATAAATATTTCTATCATTCTATGTGTTGCTTTGCATTTTATGTATTTGTTTTAATATAATGTTTTATCTGTTATATGTTATGAAATGGAAGATAGGCTAGAAATAAATTTAAAGAAGTAGTAAACAGATTACTAAGTATGTTAATAAACTTAATTGCCATTTTATTGTTTTAAAAACTGATACAAAAACTGTTTTGTATCTTTACATAGACGAAATGGAGTTATTTATGATATTACATATAGAGCAGAACAGATTCTTAGAGGCAGAGGTGGGCTGCTCTTGATTTGGCAAGAGGTTCGCTGGCTGCGTGTGCGCATTCACGCGCACGCTCGCTTCGCTCATACCTGCCACTTTGGGGCTTGTGCGAGGCTGCAGGGAGGCAGCTGATGATGAAAGCAGCTCTGGTGAGTACAGCAGGGATGGCGCGGAGCTCACCTGAGCAGCGTGGGCAGCGGAAAGGTGAGTTATTTAGCGATAGCTTAGGGCAAGGGTCGGTGGGTGGGGTCAGCCAGAGCTCAGAGCAAGAGGTTCACCCGAACTTCTGCGACCATACAGCAGCCCACCTCTGCTTAGAGGTAGAAGGAAGAGAGATAGTTATAGACCACTCTACTCAACATCCAGGAGTCTGACTGCTGATTGACCTTGTGTCAATATAAATAAGTAAACCTAAGTACTTCTACTTACAATGTAAATAAAGCTACAAGACATACTTTGCTGCCTTCATTTAATCGTTGAAAATCATCCAATACTCTATTAATGCTTCTGCTCTGAAAAAAATTGTTTTTCAAACCTCAGAGCCCTGGAGTAATAAACTTGCAGAAACACTTTGAGATAGAAAAGTCTTCTTGTCTTCATGATAATGTAAATGCTATTATTGCTACAGTTCTAAACAAGATGTTGAGTGCACAGTTTCATTTAATTTATGAGATCATCATAATTCCATAAATAAATGCCATAACTATGTGCTCAGGCTTTCTCACTCTCTGTCTTCTTAGCCCCAGGGTCCAAGTCCTGGGCATTTTTATCCTACCTTCTTGAGTTTACAGACTTTTGACTTCTCTTTTATCAGAAGCCTTAAAGCTTTCTGCTATCTATCCTTTGCTTATGTTGTGCATATCACAGTTTTTTGTCTCACCTGGATTCTTACACCATCTCTTCACCTATATTCACTTCCCTCTTTTCTAGGCTTTTTAAAAATTATTGTTGATATTTAATTAGCATTGGTTTGTGTAGCCATAAACCAAAAGCCAAGTTAAAATACAAAACATCCATCATAAAAGTCCTCTTCATAGCAGAAACTAAGCATCCAGTTATCTTTGATAAATTATTCTAAGTAGGTCAGCTCTGTATTTGACATAGGGCAATGGCATTATGCAGGAATCTAAGCTCCAAGAATTAATAAATAATACAGGCACAAAATCAGCTGGATGAAGAACAGCGACTGTACTTCTATCTTTACCCATCAACAGAGTCTGCATATTTGGCAAATAAGAAACTCTGAAAATGAAGGTAGTTGTTGCTACTACCCTGACTCATGATTGTTTGGTGGATTTTAATATTGTATTATTTTTCAACATTGACTGTAAATAATTTTGATTTCTCAGACCACAGAGCGGGTCTTGTGGGAAATCCAGGGGGGGCCTAGAAACACTTTTAGAAAGCCTGATTTATTTTCTAAAGGAGGCAGAAATGAACTGATAAAATTATAATATAGGCAATTCTCAACTCATAACCACAATTGGGACCAGAATTTATATCATAAGTCATTGCAATCATAAGTCAAGTCAGACTCAATTTTACGACAAAGTTTACAGGATCATTAAGGAAATCATGTGATTATTAAGTGAATGTTGCAGTTAAATGAATCCAGCTTTCACAAATTGGTATTTTTTGCTGGAAATTGGCAAAGGAATAGCTATAAGTCTTCTAAATATAATCAGCAAATTATATCCAAGGTATTTATGCTTGAAGGTCTGGCCTGGCTGGCTTTAGTGAATGAGGACCTATTCTGCTGCATTTAGCAGGCAAATGTATATGGAACACAAATTCAAAGGCCACCAAAAGTTGCTTTTGATTTGATCTTTGGAACCTTTTTTATGAGACAAATTCAAAAATTCCACTGTTGGCAGATGTTTACTGTGAGTAATATCCAGACGATATTAAAACACCACTCTCAGGATTAGATTCAACCATATAGGGCAGATGGACTAGCTTTATTACAGAAAAATAGGAATCCATAGGTACAAAGAAGTTATCTGTGGATACAGAAAATCTGCCCCTTGTTTCTCCAGTTCTAAGATTCAAATTATGGGCTTCATTTTTACTGTCTTTCTGAATTAATCTAATTTTGGCTACTTTAAAAAAAAGACTTGAAGCTGATTATCGTTGTCCCTTGTTTACAAAATGCTGCTTTCTGGCATAAAAAAAGTTCTTATCTCATCATGTTCTAACCAAATACCTACAACCAAGATCTAAAGAGATGCTCTGACTCTCTTTGAAGTTTGTGAATTGCTATTATCAGTGAAACAAAGCTGGATCAACTCCACAGTAGTACTTATGGTCTGGGATTACTTCCACTCTCATGCCTCGTGCCTCAACACTGATATGCTTTAGGCATCTTTTTACATTTACCCTTTCCTAACCAATAACTCATGCTTATTATTATTATTTTTTTGCTTTTAATGGCCCCCTTTTTACTATTTTTCCCCTCAAACAGTATAAAAATGCTTGCAGTAAGTCATGATCTAAATTATTTCAGAAAGATATTCTGTACCCCTATATTAAAAAGAATGAAAATAAGCACTTCTCATACCTTAAATTATAATATTATGAACAGGGAATTAGATCACTTTTGCTAATATGCGAACTGCCTTTAACTATCATTAAGGCAAATCCAAATGCATTTGCACTGAATTTAATGTCACTGAATTCAGTATAATTTATTTCCAGAAAAATATATTTAGAAGTTCAGCATTTGTGCATTTTTCCTCCCCCTCTTATTTGATCTTAAAGATTTGAATAAAATTGATGAAGATGGTCAGATTTCTAATTTTCAAAAATATTTTTGTCAAATACTTTTTTTTTAAAGGAATTGACTTGCAATCATCTATTTCTAATAAGAATACTTTTTAAAGAAAAACTTAAATGTATACTTCAGCTAAGCAAAGAAAGTGAGTTCACAGATGATTTATATTTTGTTTTCTATGTTCATGGCCAAAGCTATCAAGGCAGGAGCAAAGAGCTTGAGATCAGACAAGATTTTCATCAAAGTGTGGTGCTGACCTCCATATCCAAGGCTGAGAAACAAGCAGCAAAAAAATCCATGGCCATCTAAGGGAAGGAGAAAGACGTAAGAGTTAAATGCTGGAGCTATTATAAATAGGAGACTTTGGTTTGTAGAGAGGGATTTATTTTTATTGTCCTGGGTGGAACTGTTACTTTTGAAACAACAGTATTTATTTATTTACTTACTTTACAAGTAGTGTTTGACTTATGACCATAATTGATTCTAGAATTTTGGTTATAAGTCATTGCAATTCTAAGTGAAGTCGCCACATGACTGGACTCAAATTTATTTTATTTTTTATTAGTTTATAATGTAAAATACAAAGTACAAAAGAAAATAGTAGGGAAAAGGGAAGTGAAAAGCAGGGTGGATAAAAATTGATGCTTTAAAAAAAATATATCAGATTTTTAAAATTTAAATCAGAATTTTTTTATTTAAATTGGATTTTTTAAAATAAAATTTATTTTAAAATGCTTTTCGAGTAAAAATCTATCTAAAGATAGTTTTCTATTTAAGATACATTAATAATTTAGTTTATTCAGC
>JANHFL010002788.1:65686-83487 GCA_032468155.1 Oxyrhabdium leporinum | reverse complement strand
AAAAATCTATCTAAAGATAGTTTTCTATTTAAGATACATTAATAATTTAGTTTATTCAGCATGAAATGGAGCTTAGTTATATAGCATGAGGCTGTATATTCTGCAATATTTACATTTTTGGTAAACTTATTCAATGAAACCAAGCTCTTCAAGCTAAATAGGAAACCTTCATTTTGTTTGCAAATAATAATATTAAAGATTCTAACTACCCACCAAGAATGAGTCCTTACATTTAAAGAGCACCTGTCATTTCAGATCAATCATGGCAGCACCTGTTAGCGGGCATCCACTCACCTGCTGCACACCACATCCCTCATTTTGTTGTATCACTGCCGCATCACCAGCCGTCCCATTAAAGTGAATGGGATTGTCGGTGAGTCAACAGCGGGTCAGAGGAGGAGGAGCTGCAGGACAGAGATGACAGTTGCTCTTTAAAAATTATGATTTAAATCGAGTTGATTTAAATCAAGCCTTTTTACAAGTGATTTAAATTGTGATTTAGATCGTGATTTAAATCAAGTTGATTTAAATCAAATCCACCCTGGTGAAAAGTGTGGGAAAAAGGGAAAAAAGAAAGAAAAGGCACTGGCTTCAGACTTCCGATAAAAGGTCACTTCTTTACATTTGCATTTGAAATACCTTTATACATTCTTGACAATGACTGGACTCAATTTTATGACCATTTTTACAACGATCATTCAGCAAATCACAAGGTTATTAAACAAATCACATGGTTATAAGTCCAAATCATCTCCATTGGGCATTTTTTTTCCAGAAAACAGCAACAAAGGTTGCAAAGTGTAATCACATGACCATATTTTTGTAAATGCAAGCTTTTTGCCTCTGAAATGTCATCGTGTGACCAAGGGGCAAGTGCAGCAGTCATAATTTCAAGATCTTAAATAAGGATGGAGGACAGACTATTTTTGTAGTAACTTTGAACAATTAAGCAAGCGGCTATAAGAATTACCTGCACTTACTTATCTAATTGCAACATGTGTGAGGTTTAGATTTAGATTTTGATTTTGATTTCACATATCTTGCTGGTAGTATGTACTCATTTGACCAATTTTTTAGAAAGTAGAATATAGTATTTAAGAATTTATCTGTGTTTTTAATGTTACAGACTAATTACCCTTATTTTATTCAAAATATTTGAAATTATATTAAATCTGTGTGTCCTTATTGCATTTATTGATATACTGTAGATATATTATGTTTTGCAGATCACAACTTTAGCATTTGCATTCATTCTACCAAATTGCAATTACCTAGCAAATGGTAGTATTTAGATTAATCAGTAAACACCTCCATTGCTATCATCTACATAGGAGGGTCTATTTGTCACCAGGGCCACTTGTTAAAATTAATATTTATGGATTAAACAAATCTTTTGCACTAATTTCATGATGTGGTTATAATTTATCTCTTTCTGAATAGTTACAGTTTCTATTTGCATAAGTATAAAGATGCTGGCATGGTGCATTCTTGATTACAAAATGGAATTTAGAGGGATTTTTTTTTAGATAAACACCATATTTTATTTTGTTTCTTTAATTGCTATTGGGGTGCCTTTTTAGGAGCATTCAGTGAATGAATGAATGAATGAATGTATTTATTTACCAACCAAAGGGTTTAATTCTGACCAAACATGTGGGAGATTATGCACAAAAGAGATTGGTATAAACCACGAGGATATTATTATATCAGCAGCAGAACAATATAGACAAAAAAAGAGCATAAAAAGATCTTTTCACTTTATTGGAGCTATATTTGGAAATAATTGCTGTTGTATGAGAAAAGGTAGGTTACAACTAACCTCTTGACATTTTCTCTAATCAAAAGAGACAGGAAAAGAAGTGTTCCTATAGAAAATATTTGGTGACCTTTACAGACATTTCATATCCATTCATTTTATAGGGATAATTTTTTTCAAATTTAATAAATGCAAAAAAACCCTATTCTTAAATTCTTTAATTAGATATACTCTAAAGCTGAACATTTATGAAAGGTCAGTATTATTTTTATTAAAATATCCTCTATTCTGTTAATAAACAAATTCTTGGTCCCAGCTAATGTGAAGCAAACTGTACAGCAACAAGAATATTTACTTCCTGCTCATCTGATCACTTGTACTTAGGTTCACCAAGTCATATTTTGCTCCGTGTACTTGTGGTTATTAAAGAGATGTTAAAGTTGTGAACCCTTTTGAATTTTTAATATTTCTGCATAAATATGAACTGCTACCATCATTATATTTTAATGTCTCTCTCCCTCTCTCTCTCCCCCCCCTCTCTCTCTCGTTACATCACAATTCTTTTCTTTCTATGTTCTGTCCTGTCTAATTACCAAACCATAAAGTTTATTTCTTTCTTTTTAATGCAGAAAGTCAATAAGAGATTCTCAATCATCAGTAAATGTAGATATTCCATTCCTCCATTGTAGATACAATATTGTCAAATCTTTCAATCTTTGTATATGCATTAATCTTGTTCCAGTTATCATATATAAAAACAGTGTTCCACAACTTTTTAAAATTATTTATTCATCAGTCCCAAAAGAAAAAAAGTATGGTTTTAACTGAATATTAATATTTAAAATCCTCTGAATCATTGCATTTAGGAGCCCAAACTTTTCCACCATTTTTACCTGTATACCAAGCCCAACAAATGATCCTTCCTGCTTGCATTTCCAAGGTAAATTTAAAGAACCTTTATACATTCTAGATAATTTTTCTGCTGTCATATACTAGTGGCACATTATTTTATTAAAAATTCTCTTTAAGATTATAACATAATATAAATTTTATTAAGTTTAAACCATTGTCCCATTTGTGTGTTATACATTCTGTTCTTTTTCAAATTTCAATAAATGTTTATACATTTTAGCAATTATATGCTAACCCTATGTTCACAATTCTTTTTTAAATTCTCATATTGTTCAACACCATGAGTTTATCTTTTTAAAATATTTTTGATAACTGAATAAAAAGCCATTGACAACTATGTGCCTTTGTCATCTTGATTTTATTTTATATTACCTTTGCTCTCTTGATTTTATTTTATATTACCTTTGACAAGGTATGCTATCTTACAACATGTTAAGCATTTATCTTTGCATATTATTTGTAGTCTATAAAATGCTTCTTGTGCTAAGAGCATGAAGAAGTTTTCACGCGCAGCCTGAGTTTGTATCTATTCAATTTTCTCAATATAGCACATCTACCATAATGATTTTTGAAATTTACATTAACTTTGACCTTATCATATCACAAGTATCCATGTCATCCAAATCTCAGTTTGTGTTCTTCTAACTCTTAGTAAAACACTTTTAATCAGCAATACTTATTCTTTCCTGCAAACCCAAAGAATAAGCTGCAAAATACAATTTCAGAGCAGGTAGACCTAATTCTCCTCTTTCCTTTGCATCTTGTAACACTTTATATTTAACTTTTGGGTTTTTTCCCTTGGCATATAAACTTAGTTATTGTTTAAATGGTACATCAGTTGTCAAAACAGGTATTATCTGAAAAAGAAACATCATTCTAGGAAAAATATTCATCTTTATCATTAAAAATTTTCTCCACCAGTGACAATTATAATTTCTCCTACTTTAGCATGTCCTTTTTAATTTCATTCCATATTATAACATAATTTTTTAAAAATAATATATCATTTTCATTTGTAATAGCGATATTCAGATGTTTGCTATATATTCTATATAGCAATAGCACTTAGACTTGTATGCTGCTCCATAGTGATTTACAACACTCTCTGGATGATTTACAGTGTCAGCATATTGCCTCAACTATTCTCATTTTACCAATATTGGAAGAGGATGGAAGACTGAGTCAACCTTGAGCCCTGTCAGGATCGAACTCCAGGCTCTGGGCAGAGTTTGCCTGCAGTGCTGCATTCTAACCACTGCATCACCAGGGCTTTTTTCTCATTTATAAAGCCAACTTGATGAGCTTTGTGGGAATATAAGGTTTAGTGATACTTAACAGAAAAAAAAGCTAGCAAAAAAGAAAAGTCAATCTTTAAAATTTGTTTCATTCTATAATAAATCATCTTCCAGAATTGTTGGGCTTTCCTACATTGCTACTAAGTGTGAAAAAATGATCTTTCTCATTATTGTCTTTCCAGTATTTTTTACAAAACACATTATCTATTGTAATCAATTTGGAGTAGTACACCCTGAATATATTGTTAGGAATTTCCACCTGTGTTGAGCTCCTTTTCCCATTAGCTTCTCCTGTCATTGGATCCTATTTGGCATGGCTCTGAGGTTATTAAGATCCACTATATTAAAAACCAAGATACCTGCCTGACTATAGTTAAATTTGTTTATCTTAACAAAAAAAAATTCTATTATACAGTTGCTTTCCCAAAATTCTTCGCATTTTCATTTTCTCAAGCCACTCTTCCCTGTTGATTAATATAAAGTCAAGAATGGCTGATCCTCTTGCGTCTTCTTTCATCTTTTGAAAGAGAAAATTGTCAGAAAGAAAGTCAGGAATTCCTGAATAGATGAGACTTGAAAGAATTTAACTCCAAACAGTATAATTAAAGTTTACTATCACTTTGTGCCTTTTAGAAGGTATTTTGCTATAGCAAATGGAGAAGTAATGTTAATTTGAAAGCATGAACGCACAAATGTAATAATTGATTGAACAAAGCAAAAGAGAAAAATGACAGCATTTAGCTACAAAGATAGATAGATAGATGGATGGATGGATGGATGGATGGATGGACGGACAGACGGACAGACACATACATAAAGCAACAATACAAGAAATGTCAACATTCAACTGAGAAACATGTATACCGAACAGAATTGCTTGTTCTTTCTTTTAGCTGTTAGGAGCATCTCCTTGTCAAAGGTGACAGTGAATACGATATAGTCGCTGATATTTATGCAGCTTTTTTTCCCCCAGGAATCAAGTCTATGCTGAAGTTATCCTAGAGAAGGCTTCCAACTGTTATATGCTGTACTATTGCAATTATTCATATTTCTAGTTAAGAATATTTATCATTTATGCTTATCACCTACTGAAGGTTTATATTAAACAATAGTAGCTCGTATATCAAACATTCTGCTATTGTGGCTCACCTTGAAGCTGAAAAAACACTTCTAAAAGAAACAGATAACACTCTTGAGCAGGGCTGTATCAGGAAATAATAAAGTAGCTAACTAAAAGGAAAAGCTGGCAGGGAGAAGGATGAAGAAAAGCCCAGAGGCTTGCTGTAGAAATCGAAGACTTTAATAAACCATAGTGTGTTCAGGAGTCTGTTTTATTCATGAAAGCACAGATCGAAGTGGGGCATACCATTGATTCCTCCACCATTACCATAGTCTTCTGCAATGAGGATATAGTATATACTGTAATTTGCATTGTTTGTTTCCAAAGTTCCTTGAAAAAGCATTAACATTAATAAAGGCAATGAAACATACTACAGAATTGCTAAGATTTAATGTAAAGATTTTGAAGTGCATTTCATGATCTAGCCAAAAGAGCAATGGACAATCAAGTTCACAAGCTAAAACAGAGACATTCTAGATTTCATGCATATAAATTTTGTTTACAATTATTTTCCAGGGACATAGGTAGAATGATTTGTCTCTGACCTGTTTTAAAAAAGTGAAACATGAGTTGGTGAGACAAGGTAACCCAGATAATTTTTAGACAAGCTGAACTAATGGATGGCCATTGGAAGAGTTGAAACATGGAAGAATGGCAAGGGAAGAAGGTTTTATAGCCTCTCTTGAAACAATGAAGAGATTCCTCTATCCAACATAGAAATGGTTCGTGTTTACATTTCTGTTGTCAACACCTCTGGCACTATATTGTGCTACTAAAGTTTATGCCTTTGGATTAGCTGCAAAATGTAGAAACTGGATCCACAGGTACACAGCAAGTTCAATTTGTCCAAAGGTTCTGGCTTTGGGAAACTTCACAGCCTCTGACCCCCAAGAGCTTGCCATGAGACTCAGACCATTAAGGAGTCCTCAAAACAGCCAACAACAGGAATATACATTCCTGTTATTCTTTGTTCAAACTTAGTCTTGGAGATATAACTTATGGAGTCAGGGGACACAGCCAAATTTATAGATGACAGCACAATACAAAAGTTAGGGCACAAGAAAAAAACACTTGTGGAAACATTTTATGGTCAGGTGCTGCAAGTGGTCCTACAACACAGTGCACTATATCTTTGCAACCCAGCGTAAGAATTACATGGAATTCTTAGCCATGTATATTACTTATTTGCATGGGGTCTTGTAAATAAGAAGTACAATTCTTTCACTGTCATTGTTGCTCTACACCTGCTGAGCTCATTGACTCTTTTTATTGCCGGAAAATACTTAAACTTTGTGGCTGTGTTTGGGGAGAAGGAAGCAACTATGTTGCTTCCGCTTGAGACATGTGACTGTATCATCAATTTGAAGCCAGGAAGTCCAAATTACAGCCAAGAGGCAGTAGCCCATGTTTACTCTCTACTTCGAACCTGAGGGAATTTCTGGATGACAGTTTAAAGGAAGGACTTAACTCAAAAGCAAGCAGCATTCCAGGAATTAAAAGTCCCTTTCACAACTGCTATTCAAACACTCAGATTATTCCTGCCAATTTATAGTGCAAACGGATGCATCAGACCATGGTATATAAATTGTTTTCCCAGAAGAGAAAGAATGGGGAAATAATCTCTTGCTGTGTGCATTTTATTCCATGTTGCTTCTACCAACTAAATGGAGCTATGATATTTTCACTAAATAGACATTCCAGCAACTGAGGTACTTCCTAGAAGGCACAGCACCTCCAGTACAGGTAGTCCTCGCTTAATGACCATTCACTTACCATACGACAGACATGCTATTTACAAGCCATTTTGAAGTTATGGGCGCTACAGCTCCCCTATGGTCATTCACCCATAGGACCAACTGCAAGACACTACAACATCCCCCTGCCTCTATCTCTCCACCACCCCTTCCCAGGTCCCAGCAGATCTTGGGCCTAGTCCCCACATGCCCATCATACATCACACATTTACCTTTTGAAGATCTCCAGTCTTCATGTTGGGGAAGCAGGGCAGGCCACAGATCCCCGGGCTGCATGGTTGCCTTCTAGAAGTGAACACTATTTTCAGCATGCCCACAATTCTTTCTGGTCATGCCGAAATAATGGCTGTTTCCATAAGGCTGCTGCATGGACCAGGGTAAACTGTTCCTTTTTGCTTACCTAATGCAGTCAGCACAGTGGTGCAGAAAAGCTTGGAAGCTCTGGAGATCTTCAAAATGTAAATGCATGATAGGTGACAGGTTATGGGAAGGAGGCCCAAGCCCTGCGGGGGCTTGGTAGGGGAGAAAGGCCTGCAGTGACCCAGTGGGGCAGGAAACAGCATATCTCAGTGGATTGGGGAGGCCTGGGGCAGATGACTCCCAGGCTCTCCCCCACATTGGAGACATTCTCTGCTTACTGACCCATGTATTTATTTAACTACTGTATCAGGGAGACCAGGAGGTCGGGATCATTAAGCACAAACACAGATCTCAATTAAATCCCAAGTTGCTTTTGTTTGTTGTGCCTCAAGTCAGTACTGACTCTGTCAACTGCCTGGACAAGTCCCTGCAGCTTTCTTGACAAGATTTTCTGAGTTGGTTTGCCATTGCCTAGTTCCTAGGGCTGAGATAGAATGACTGGCCCAAGGTCAGCCAGCTGGCCTTGTGCCTAAAGTGGGGCTACAGTTTATAATCTGCTTTCCAGCCTGTTGCCTTAACCAGTAAACCAAATTGTCACTCTTCCAATTATTAGACATTAAAACTTAAACATTGGAAATTGTTCTCTCATGTCCTTGATCCTTCTTTCAGTAGATCATATTTCACATAAATGTTAATTTTTCAAATTAAGGAATCACCTTCTACCATTATTTTTTTCTTCATTCTTTTATAGGACACAGTTGCATCACATTTCTCTTTTGGGATCCTCCATTTTATCACATTGAAATATCTCATCTCCCAATCCTCATAGTCTATTTCATTGTCAGAACTTAAAAATTGTGAGTTCCAGCAGCATACAATATCTTGTCCAGATTTAATTTCAGTGTATGACTAGTCAACTAGATTGTCAGCATTTCCAGATATCAATTTAGTTTATTTATACAGCTGACTGGGCAATATGCTTAAATAGTTATCTATCATCTGTACAGCCCATAATATGCTGTGATTATGTTTCAGTCAGGATATTTTGAGCAACAATCTTCAATTAGCTAGGTATTTAGGCAGCCAGTTAAATTACTCTAATCAGCCAATCAGTAAATAGTTTATTAAAACTATATATTTTGTATCTCATTTATTAATCAAGCTGACATACTAAACCCTCTTCTTTAATAATAAGTTAGTCTTAAAAATAAGTGAAATCATAGATTTATCATAACAACCAACAGCTTGGTGATTGCCTGGAGTAATCTTACCAATATAGCACTTGTTCATCTAGGGCTCCTATATCTGAATTGCAAAAAAGAAAAGCTGAATGGCAGCATAGTGCTTTTGTTCCTATCTAGTGGTTAAATGGATTTATGCAGCCTAGATATATGATAGCCCTAAGTCAGCTTTTAGCTATGATTGAGCTTACAGCGTAAATTTAATGTAAGAGCACCATAAATGCATACACAAAGCATATTGTGTTATTGTCATTCTCCAATAACAAACCGCATTATCATTTCATGTAGCCCAAATCAAACCCTAGAAAATACCTGAGGTAACAAACCTATATAGTCCTTGATGCTGGTTTACAAAGTCAAGGCATGGGTGAACTGTGTAATCCAAATCATATATTCTCCCCAGCAATTCTTATTTTTAGTCAATGTATTAGTATTCAGAAGAAAAAGTGTTTTTGTTTTCTTCCCAGAAAAACCTCACCTTGCTATCAAGATTGAAAACTTAACTTATAAGGACAGGCAACATTACAAGACGAGGCCTATGCACAAAGCTATGCATATTATCTCTTGGCCTTTTCTATTTCTGCATCAAGTCTATACTATCTGATATAAAGTTGACTAATTAGATTCTGTATGTATAGCCTAGCAAACAGTACTGTAGCTTTTTTCAGGATCCTTCACTGTAATGTTAAATGCAATAGGATTAGAGAGCTTATTTCTTTATTATTTCCCTCCATTTCATTCATATTCATATGGTCTCTGCAAAATTGTTTATATGGAAAACATAGACTTCTATACAAATTCAAAGTTTCCATTGCTTGAATGTGAGTATTCTCAATCTTTTCCATTTATTACTAACACTGCCATAAATACTTGGAAAATCTGCAACGTCTTCACTTGCAAGTGTCACATTTTATCAGCTTTATTTATTTTTCTACCTTTTCCTCTGTTGGCAAAGATTTTATCTCTTCATGCTGTCACTGAATTAATTTTTTCTTCACAAAAATCAAAGTGATTTTCTGAGAGCAGCTACAAATTATTATTTTGCTGGCTATTAGTTAGATATACCTAAGATGCTGATGGCTAATATAACATCAGTCAACAATAAACAATCCAGTAAGCCCAAGTACTACCTTGCCTTTCATAAATTGAATTAAATATCAGAAGTTTGCTTATGTCGCCAATCACATATTAGATTTCCACCACATTGATCACATATCCTGTTTCAGAAATAAGTAAGTTGAAGTCTTTCACACATTTTGACCTTCCATAGACACTGGCCAGTGCTGGATGGGAAAATCTGAAGAGACAATGTTTGCCTACCCCTGGATTCGGTTACAGTCATGCTGCTCAACTTGACTGTCAATGACTGCATGGTGAAATGCTTACCATCTTCACCTGATTCCAATAATAACTCTTTCAAGGATATTTCAGTAATCTCATAGAATCATAGGGCTGGAAGGAACCTTGGAAGTCATATAGTGCAAAGGCAGGAGGATTCTGTCCTTTTATGTATTGTCGTCTTGTTGTTGTATTTCCATCAATCTTGTCAAGTTTGATAATTATTTTCTGCTTCTAGATTTCACAACCATACATTACCATATTTTAACAATTCTGATTATTGTTGTGAATGAAATGTCCTCATCTCCATACCTTTGTCTCAGTATGCCATTAGAGTCATCTGTAGGACTAATTTCATCTTTATTTCCAGCATATGCTCCACCTTTATCTGTTCTTGAGTCCAAGGAAACAGAACAGCATAGCATCTTTACTTCTTTTCAGTCAACAGTAATGTAAAGTAACCTGATCATGTAGGTTGACTTTGCCATACTTGCAGGGGTGGGCTGAGGGCGGTTTGCGGGGGTTTGGGTGATCCTCTTGCTAAGATTCTGCGCAGTTCGGAGAACTCCCAAATCCCACTCCTGGCTGTCCCCGCCCCGCCCCTACCTATCTTGCCTCCCCGGCATAGCAGCACACTGTGTGGCTCCTCACTTGCACGCCATTGACCACACAGTCTGCAGCTTGCTGCCTGCTGCCTGCCTGCCCTGCTGCCCAATTGATCTGCCTGCTTACAGGTAAGCCTGCAAGTCACCTTCTTTCCCTCCTCCCTTCCACACAGCATGCGGCCGTGCCATTCTTCCCTGCCTTCCTGCACTCACCAGGAGGCCTGCCCATCGTCCCCGCCGCTTTCTGCACTTACTAGACCTTCAGGGTCTGAATGCCTGCCAGCTGAATGGAGAGGCCTCTTGCCAATGGCTTCCTGGCCTTCTTTTCCTTGTAACACTGAGCTGCTTGGGTTTTGAAATGGCAGCTTCTCCAGCTGCTGAACTCCTAGCACTCTTGAAATACAAGAGGGCTCGAAGGATTTCAAAAGCCAAGGAGCTCAGCTGCTCAGTGCTACAAGGAGAAGCTCTTGCTGAACTGGGCTGTTGCCTTCCCAGGCAGGCGAAGCTTGTATTTTTCAGTGCAGGCTGAGGCAGCAGATTGCAGAAAGATAGAGCTGTGAGTCTGCGAGCAACTCAATCTGCCTGCCTGCTTTGCCTGATTTTGGGTAAGTTGCTTTTTTTTTTAAATAAAAAAATCAATATTTTGTGTTGCTAAGTTAGTTTAAGGATGGTGCTGTGTAATTTTGTGAGTTTGCTTGCAAGCCATGCCCACCCAGTCACACACCCACCAAGCCACGCCGACAGAACAGGTAGTGAAAAATTTTAGATTTCATCACTGGTTGTAACCAATATTAAATCTGAAGTATAGAGTTCTAATTGAGGAAACCACAAATTATAGAGGTTTATTAATTTTTTCACTGATGTTTCTCAGCAACTAGTTTTCAGAGGAATGCTGCCAGCAGCATCTGATCTAATGGGCAACTCTATCCTTTTTGTATTTAATTCCTTATACAATGGTTAAGGTGGTCATCCTCACATCTTTCAGGAGTAAATTCCAGAGTTAAGTTCTGTGCTCTTTGGAACAGTCCTATTTATTTGCTCCAAATCTTATATCATTCAGAACCATAAAATAATCTTCAGTTCTATAATTGTGAGAAACAGAAAAATTGTTACCTGCTTTTTCAGTATTCAGTAACATGCAACACATTCTTATCATTTAAGAAAAATGATTAAAAATAACGTTTTTAAATGAATTATTCATGTCCCTGGTCATTTCAATTCTTTTTTCTGCATCTTTTCCAGATCTAAAGTGAGATCCAGTTACTAGAATGGAACACAATATTTTAAATGCAATCATACTACAGATTAGTGCAAGATTATTATAGTAATGCTTTTTTTTATTCAGTTGCTTCCCTAAGTATGTACCCCAATGAATTATTAACTATTCCATCTATATCTAACTAATAAATCTACAGCCTTGAAAGGTTATACACATCTGCAAGAAATAGGTTCTATAAAACAGTAGATTTTTCTAATAAATAAATGCATGCTTGAACAAAAACGTTTATGAAGAAACAACTGAAGTCCACTGATTTTGTTACACTATACACTACCTAAGGAAATTATATGAATTGATACAAAGAGTAACATGTTCTGGTTACAGTATTTTATCTGAGGATACATGTTTTTCATGTTACAAAAGTTTTCAGATTTTAAATCAGTCCCATCAGGTAGTGGCCCTGGTTGTACAATGGTCTCCAACACTATTCATAAGAACCCAAGATCTGGAGCAGCTTTCAAAGGGGCACAATACTGAATGGAAGTGCAACAACAGTGCAAATAACATTAAACGCTTCTATGCTTTCTTCTCTTCTCTCCTATATCATCATTTCTTTTGCTTCTTGTTTGTGGTAACTGAGCTTTGTCACAATGATTAATTCAAATGAAGAAGTTAATAAGAGAACTGTGTGTAGAACCATTTCTGTCAGGTGAACTATCCATAATTTGCAAAAAGAATTATTTGTTTTTACTTTTGAGTCAAAACCATATTACCTAAATATTTTCATCAAGATTATATAACATTTACATACAGAGCTCTTTTATTAGAAGATAATACTTATTGCAAGGTTCGTGATCTCCAAGATACAAAACTAAAGTAGGTATTTCCACCATAGCAGGAAGCAACAACGAAGGCAAAGAACTGCATGGGGAGGAAGGGACGGGAGGGGAAAGACAAAATTATTAGAAAACAGTAAAAATCTTCAGCCAGATTTTTATTTATATTCAAATATAATAGAAGGGATAATACAAAAATAAATTTAAAATCACATTGTTTCCATACCCAGCAGGACACTAAATTCTGTGGAAGAAATATTGGGCTTTAATGTATTCATAGCAAGAAGCAATTCCACATTGATATTAGTGAAAACAAATGACATTTTTGATTGCTGTTGACTGGAGGTTAATAAGTAGTTAAATAATATTGCTTCTTTACTGTTTTATATGTATTTGACAAGTTTACTTCCATGGTGCTTTAATCCATAAAAGTGCACAAAAGCCTGGCTTAATAGCACTGCAAACAATTGATTTCATTTGCAAGGGAAAAGGAAATAAACATGTATTAAATGGTCTTGTATCTAAGAGTCCAATAGGTTAGAGAACAGATATTCTCAGTAAAAAAAAAGTAAACTGACACCTAGATGTTCCTGAAAAACAAATCTCATCTACAGTGTTTATCATTGTTCCATTATACATGGATTCTTAAATTTTACCAAGAGGCATTACCAAGAGGCTACCAAAAAAGGCACCAGACCTTATTTCCCTCCCCCATGTACTGGGAGGGGAAAGTGGCAGGGGCGAGCTGCCCCACGCGCCTCAAGCCTCCTTGCCTAATGGTCTTACCAGCAGCTTGGAGCAGCTGATATGCGGCAGCCGCTCCTGCCTCTGCCTCCAAGAAGTGTGGCCGCACCAGCAAGCTTCCTGTGAGCTTCCCCATGAGCCAGGCAGCTGGGAACGCCTCTCTCCCTCCCCCCTGTGCTTCTACCTCCCATTGCTGCTGGTGGCACCACACAAATCTCCTGTGAGCCAGGTAGCTGGGATCACCTCCCCTCCCCCTTGCTTCCCATTGCTGCCGGTGGCATCACACAAGCCTCCGCAAGCAGACTGTGAGCCAGGCAGCAGGGATCGCCTCCCTCCCATTGCTGCTGGTGACGCTGCACAAGCCTCCCATGAGCCAAGTGGCCATGCAGCACATCTGGATCACCTGTCCCCCCCCTGTGCCTGCCTCTGCATTTGGACTAATAGGTATCTGCACTGCACCAAGGGGCCAGCGGGCCATGCCCATTCCCTGGGCTTATTTTTGGGGTAGGGCTTATATTAGGCCTATCCAAAAAATTTCAGGTTAGGGCTTATTTTAGGGGTAGGTCATATTTTTGGGGAAACAGTGTTTATAGCATGAAAGGCTAAAACAATGTTCTTTTTTTCCTCCAGAAGAAAACAAAATATTTTATGTGTTTGTTTAATTTCCAAAGCTGCCTAATTGCCAAATTTTCCAAATGCTGAATTTCATGCATAACTCAAACATAAGAACTTGGCCTTTTTAAGCCGTTTTAGTTTTAGAAGTTACCTTGGAAGAAATAATATTTAAGTAAGAAAATTTTCTGCCTTGGAATACAAGCAAGAGATGAAAGGAATTGTAAAATGAAATACATCAATGTATTTTTATTGTATTGAAGCATGACTTATTAACAATAGTAATGACTTAAGCATACATATCTGCCACAGGGACATAACTGTGTAAATCTAACCATTTTAATATTCCCTCCATGTAAAGATAAGGGGAGGAAAGTAAGATCATACATGTTTGCCTCCATCATTCTACATCATAATTTGTTGCCATAGTGGCCTAGTTAATATTCTACCATAAATCACAATATATGCTAAGTCACAATCAAATCAGCCACTTTATACCTTAGAATATACCTAACCTAGATCGACAGTTCTAAGATTACGAGGTCAGGCATGATCTGTACTTGAATGGGAGACTAGCTAAAAATCACAGGACTGTAGGCTGTTTGCTTACGTGAAGACCGAAGACACTTTTTAAAGTGCTTTTGAGGCAGTTTTTGACTCCTGGCAACTGCATAGACTATCACTACAGTTTTCTTGGCCAGATATTTTAGAAATGGTTTGCCTCCTTTCTAGGGCTGAGAGAGAATTATTGACCAGTCACTAAGGCAGGACTAGAACTCACTATTTCCTGGTTTCTAACCTTATGCTTTAACCACTACACTAAGCTGGCTCTCTATGGAGTGTTTAGTTTTAATCAAAGGAATTTAGGTTTACAGTAAATGTGGTTATAAAACCTTTAATAGTAGGCAGTTGCACATAAAGGGAGTCTACTTCATCAAGGACTCCAACCAAGTGCCATATTTTGTGTTTGGGAGAGTGGGGAGGGGAAAAGTTACAATATGTTTGGGACCATGTTAGATACAAGTGACAGAGCTTTTTTTCCTTTCCAGCAATTTGATTTTTAATTGCAATTTGCCTACTTTACAACTCATATTACAATTTTCATTTGATTCTTATCTTCAGGACAGGTTCATGTGCCAACAGTTGTGGTCAGGAGAGTTACTGTACAAGAAGAAACCAGATGTTACCAGTTGCCAGTCTCTGAACTATCTGCACAGGCACCTTTTTTCAGATTTTGGCTCTACGTTCCAATGTCCAAATAGCAGAGCAATTAAATAAGGAAAATTCTTCTCCTTATTAATAAATAGAGAAATTATTTCATATGTGATATAATCCAAAAATCTTACATGATGTGCCATTAGCACACTGCAGGGTGAAAAAAACAGGATTTAAGTAGTACTTTAAACAAAATGTAAGTACAAATTTAAGAATGTTTAATTATTATCGGTTATCTTGAATCTTCTTATATCTGATTTTGGAGGTAAATGAACCAAAGCAAAAACACATTCTTCCCTCACTGCTGATATTAAGTTTAAATGTGATCTTACCGAAGATGTTGCCCAACTATTGTAATTGTGGTAGTCAGGTTCTTTGGTGACTGCACATGTTTCTGAAATAGCAGCAACTAAGTACAAGAGAAGGGCACTGCCATTAAAATACAGACCCTGCAGGATGTAGGGGGAAAAAAAAGATCAGAATTTCTCCCCACAATTGTACAATTTCCTAATTTAAGACAGTCTAACTGGACACAAAGGAGATGTATTCCCTCATATCTAGAGAGCATCAAGTTGGGGAGAAAGCCACTGCAGCTAAATATTTGTCTGAATTAATACCTTAAGGAACATAATTTCTCAAAGTAGGTTTGCTGGTGAGAAAAGCCTCCAACTTACTGATTAAAAAGGAAGAGGAAAACCTTTCTCCTAAACAAAATTTACAAGCTGTACCCTTCCCATTATTGTGTACACAGCTTCATGTGATACCAGGATGGCCTAAGACACTGGTGATGGCAGCAGAACAGTCAAACAGTAACTCTCATATAGTTGAGTCAAGAGCTGGCTAAAACAACAATTAAAGGTTTCTGGCAGGGCTGAAGATCACAATGGCTGGGATAAGTCAAACTGAATGAGGCAGAAGGTATATGTGGTCAGATTGGTGACTTCAATTTTTCTGTATATATATCCTGCTTCAGCCGGCTCCTTGATAGTGACATTGAGTGAGTAACAGTCGATTCTGGCATACAAAACAGTGGATCAAATTCGAGTATGCTGCCTTTCAACCCACTATTGCCAGGGAAATTATAGACTAATTTATCAGAAAAGGGAGAAGGCAAGCTTCTTGCAGATATTCTTTTGGTGGCTAATACATGGGAAAAGATTAATCTCCATTTAACTAATCTTTCCTTGACAAACCAATATGTGGATTTTAAAAAAAAATCTGGCTCAGGTAGTATGGAATGTTTCATAAAATGATACTATGCCAGCAGAACTTTTGATGTAAGTTGGTCAAGCAAAAGATTGGGATTCTCCCTGCAAAATTGGGAAATGCAGCTCCACTTAGAATATATTGTGTGTTTTCTTAAGGGAACTGCATAGGGTTCTGCATCCATCTCCTTAATCTAACAACGCCAAGCCAAATATTATGGCCTCATCCACGACACTTGTCCTAGGAAGTATCAAAAGGCTGCTATAGATAGGTCCTTCTTTTCTGCAGTATATGTTTGAGTTGCTTGTAAACAATGAACATATACTCACAACTGTGGTCCATGGCACTTGAGGTATCCTCGTATAGGTCATTGTCATATAGATGATCAAAAAAAAGAGTGTAAGAATCCAGTAAAATACAGCCACAAACATTATCCATCCAAACACAGGGTACAGGAAATAGTCAGTTCCAGTAATCAACATCCACACTAGCAAGCCTAAAACCTACAAATATATGAAAAAATAAGATATCATTGAATGCATACAAATATATGAAGAAAGATATTGTATGCAAAGTAAAACATCTAAGAATTGTTTTAAAAACTTTAATGAAATCTGATTCCAAAATATGAATTTTCAGGTTTTTCTTTTTTCTTCTCTCTGCTCCATTAAAAAGAAATCTCATCCTATCAAATAAGGTAGAGCATAGAGTGATCTTAGCTGATCATGAAAACACTAAGCAGAATTGGGCTTTGATAGATTACAGCTTGACTACAACTTCATACAGAATAGCAATTGCAGCCACTGGAGGTCACCACTGATCCACAGAGATTGTTTGCATCACTAGTTTCTAAAACACCCTTTGATGAAATTGGATTAATGTTTTAATTTCTGTGCTGTATATAACAGCAATTCAGTTACTTAATATTTTAAGTATTACTGCATGGTTTTATGTCCAAAAGTATAAATAATATTGGACATAAAATAATTTTTACACTTTTCTATTTAATCCATAACAATGCATAGTTTGAAGTATAGTCCCAAGCGCACATGGGTACAATTATTTCTCTCCATTTAACATCAGTAAGCTCAGTCAATTTAGTGACTGAGATCAGTATGTTTATCTTCTTAAATGCTAGGATTGTTGATCAATCGTGGTTATAATTCTGGTCCTCTGCAACATTATCATTTGGAAGTTCTAAGTTAAAGTCAGGAAAGCAGATCCACCCTGCTAATAATAAACTTTTTTTTATTTAACCAGACCTTAACAGCACATGTCCACACATATTATTTAAACTCTCATCTATAGAAAAAGGCTATAGATATAAAAAAGTTTAGATTGTCAGAATAACATAATTTTGTGATTGTTTTATATGACATCTTTTTTTATTAAAAGCTTAATTAGTTGATATTCTCTATGCATTAAATGAAACTAACTGCAATCACAAAGGGCATATTAATGTATTAAAATATCACAGTAGTTTTTGCTAAACGATAGGAGGGACTGAGTAGTAGTCTCAAGGTTTTAGTTCTGCTGTCTGATTCTCATTAGTGGCAGAATTGTGCTTCCCCCACCCCCCCCCGGCCCC
>JANHFL010002788.1:51001-65586 GCA_032468155.1 Oxyrhabdium leporinum | reverse complement strand
TATATATATGTATGTATGTATGTATGTATGTATGTATGTATGTATGTATGTATGTATGTATGTATGTATGTATGTATATTTCTTTGCTTCTATCAGATCGATTCTATGATTAGTCCTTAAAATTCCTTCATTGGCTGTAAGTTATCTTGTAATTTCTTTCATCTTATTTCAAAAGCACTTGTTTTCCTTTGTTTATTGAGACATTTTTTCTCATCCTTCCTTTATGCTGAAAGTATGTATTAAGTTGTCATGCATCCTTCTTGTTGCCCAAGGCTTTCATCCACTCTTTTCCTGCTTATCATGATACCTTTGATTGAAAGCCACAATCTTTTCCTCTTTGAAATTCTTCCAAATGAGATCAAAAGAGATGACATTGTTTTTCAGGTTGTGCACCTCTCTTGTGAAATACTTTCTTTTTAAAACTTGTATAGAACCCTCCCCTACAGGGTGATCCACATAGAATTCTTCCATGAGGTAAAAAAATTGAAAAATCTGGGAATAACTAATACAAGGATTCTATTATTTTTGTTTTTTTAATGTGTGTATTGTGAATCCTGTATTAATTAAGCTGTTGTGCGTCAGTATGGGGCCATCATCTTATAAATATCATTAAATAAATAATTACCCAAGAATACTTTTTGCACTTGTTTTCACAGCATCATATCACTTTTCATAACTCTTCAAGTTTACTTTCTCAGAATTTAAACATATTAAAAGTATTCCTTACGTCTTATTTCATGTTTATATTATATGAAGTCCACTTGCTGGTACAACCAGTGTCATTATTTTGTAGGAGTGTTTAACACCAATGACCTGTTCTATGTATTCTTGAAAGTCTCATGAGTTACGTTTTATTTTCTATTTCCTATTATTTATTCTTTTTCATTTTGATGTCCATAAAACAAGGGCATCTGCAGAATCTGCTGTGCAGACATCTAAATTCAAAGAAGAACATGGGATTCAGTGTATATATGTCTTGAACTTACATTTTATGTGTATTACAGCCATTCCAAATATTTTATTCCAGGTTTATCCAACATTTCCATTTTCATCACTGCAGATCTATTATATCCTTTCTTGATATTCCATTTTGAACTTCTTGCAGTTTGTCACATAATTCCCTATTGCATTTGTGGTAAATTGTATAATAGTGATTTTTATTGAACATTACGTTGACTATGAGTCCAAATTGATTAATTATATTCAATAAACTTGAAACTTTTCTTTTGAGTCTTTGCAGAAGTATGAAAATTACAGCTGATACCATCTCATATTTTATATGTTATAAACTTGAAATATAATTACCCTGTGGGAAAAAATAATTCTGTAAAGATTGAGAACGTTCTGTAGCAACTGAATTAGGCAAAGTGGCTATTTAAATAGAAAATGGTAAAGTTAGGGAAAAATTGAAATTCTGAATGGAACTACTTATTTTAGAAGGAAGGTATATACTGTAATTTTTCTATTTCAGGTCCAGCAATTGTTTTTGAAGGAATAAGCTAAGACTTCCTTGCAGAATAGCTAGCTTAAACTAACCTAAAAGCCTCGTTATATGATTTACCACAGCAGAGCATGGACTACTCCTTCCCTTTTTATCTACTTCTAGCCTATAAATTGGGGTTCTCATCAGAATTTCACCTTTGCTATCACCAAGTTGGTTCTTTCAGGCCAAAAATATATTATTATAAATTTTCTTAAACCAATATTTGTTAAATATTTTTTTCTGTTTCCAATTGCTTTATTTCAATTAAAATATGTAGTTGTATCTTTAATTGGTATTCTGGGCTTTTCAAGTTGTTATTGATTGGTCTTACAGGCTGTATATATGTGTGCATATATGTTTATGTTTTATCATTCATAGTTCAGGAGGTATCCAGTAGCATTTACAAATAAATAAAAGAAATGAAAATTTAGGGAATTAGTCGCCTTCGAAACACTTCAGTGAGGAGATAAATTGCTTTTGTCTTAGAGTGTTTCTGAAGTTAAACAGTATTTGCAATGTAGATAATAACATTTCTTTCTTCACTTTGTGACACAGAGATCCTTATTCTGCTCAGTGCCTACATTTTCTCGCAGCACTTTTCTTTTGCATTAATTATTAAAAGACTAGCACTGCATAAAATATTGATTGGTTGCCTGACATTCATTTCAGAACTATACACAGAGCAAAAAAGATAATGCAAGTCTTTTCAAGAGCTTTCTCTCCTCTGTTTTTGTAGTATATGAACAGAGACTTAAAATGTTTATTTTACTATCTTGGTATTTTAACATTCTCAAGTACAACAGCTATTTAGCTTAATTCTTTTCTAATAGCAATATTTGTTAAAAATTAGCATTTTACAAGTTAAAATTTGCAAATGTCTTAAAATGAGACAGTTTGAATGGCAGTTGGTGTCCCAGAAATATGCAGACTACATTACTGAAAGAATAGTGAGAGTCTACTTTTTCACATGGAAATTGTGAAAGTGCTTTTCTTTTTCTCTCTTATTTTATATAGCTATTTCAGTTGCAAGACTTAAATAGCCTACTCTAGAAAGTGCAGCAAGCCCTAGAGGGAAATTCATACAGCACAATAATCTAATCTTTAAAATAAATCCCTTGAGTCAAACTCAGTTCTTCATGGCTGTAGAGACTTCACATGCTTGTTTTCTTGGCAACAACATAGATGTAGTTTGCCAAGTTGTTGTTTTCTGTTATGCTTTTTTTCAATTCCCAGTCTCAGCTATAGTTAAAAATATATGATACATAAAGCAATATCTTATGTATCTCTCACTGTTATAACAACATTAATGGTTTTGTAATTCCTTACAACGTTGGCAAGAAGTATAAGGCTAAATAAGAAAAGAAAAAAGAGAGAGGCCATTCTTGACATATGCTATAACATCTCTTTGCTATTAAAAATTCTCATTCCCATAACCTTTAATAGGGTGAAATGTTGTATCATAAGACAACATTCTATAAGTGTCCATTTGAGTATGTCAAATGGGCTGTCAGCGTTCCAACGAAACTCCCTCATCCCAATTCAATGATCAGAAACAAAGTCCATCCAAATAAGAAACTTTATTGAAGAAGTCATATTGACACATCTGGGAAAACCCGAATTTGAGAGTTCCGGGTTTTCCCATCCCAAAAGAGAATTCAAAGACCATCCCCCTGCACCTCATCAGTCCATCACATGGTCCAATCAATTCTTTGCCCCATTTAGAGACATCCCCATCCAGGTGCAGCGTAACATGTCCTTGACTCGGTAAGAAAGAACGTTGTTATGTCTACTAATCTACTCCACCATGAAATCCCCCCTCCCAATTTCCCAGGCACTAAAATTTGACAATTTGGAAACTTCCTTGTAAATATGGCTTCCAAACTTGACAGGGGCACTTATAGAATGCATCCCAAATCCAGGACTCATGACTCTCATGGAATTTAAATTGGGCAAACTTTATAAAATGTGTTTATTTATTTAGTGTATGGCATGTACAGAGATATAAGTAATTTTAATTATTTGTACTTGTTTGTGTATGTTTGTGTCAGAGGTGAAGCGCTTGCACACCAAACCAGTAGCAGACTTCACAGGATTACACCACTGTTTTGTGTATTTTATGGGGCATATTCTGTCATTTTTTAAAAAATAGCTCCTGGCAATAACTAGAGCTGTGCAGTACAATGAGTGAAAGAAGAATTGAAGAGAAATCAAGTATGACAACAATATTTGTTTGAAATAAAGACTAAACTATTAGAAGTAAAAGGAAAGAATATAAAGTTAATTTATTTGATCAGAGCTAAAATAAGACATTTTCCCCCCTAATGTTCTGGCAACCCATTTTGCAGATTTTGCAGAACCTGAAAAGATGTTTTTACAAATAGATAGGGGATGGGATATGAGACGAAGAGATTCCTGTTTAACCTTATAGGTAGTGAAGAAATTTGTTTATAATTGTTGTGATGAAGGTAGGAAGTCACGTTTTTTATATTACTTCTTTTTTTCCTGTATTATTATTTGTTTCTATTCTCTTCTTTCTCTACGTTTGTACTATATTTTACTATTGTAATTAAATTTCTTAATAAAATAAAAATTATATTTAAATGAGTTATAAATAAATGCTTTATGTACACTTAAACACTTATTTTAGCCTTCCATCCTTATGAGGTCAGTAAAATGAGGACCCTAATTGTTTGAGGCAATATGCTGACTCTGTAAAACCGCTCAGAGTGGGCTGTAAAGCACTGTAAAGCGGTATATAAGTCTTAAGTGCTATTGCTATTTTGTCTTGGTCTGCAAACCATTACAAAACCCAGATTTGTAAAACTATGCATATACATATTTATTTTTTTATTTATTTTTACATTTATATACCGCCCCATTCCGAAGACTCGGGGCGGTTTACAGCTTATATGTACACGTGTGCCACATGCATAATTTGTGGATAACCATGTTAACCATGTTTGGAGCAGAATGATTTTCTTTGATCTTTTTATGGAGTGTATCAAACTCTAATCCAGCAATTTCTCTACCTGCCAGCATCTATCCATACATTTAATAAAAGAAGAAAGAATTAGCTTTTTTACTTTGAGAACAACCATAAAGTATGGGAAAATGTGTTTATGACCAGAGTTAAAATAGTAATTTAATAAAAGCTTTCTTTCTGGTCATTGAAATGCACTCTAACATTTCTGTAAATATATCATACAGTGGTAGCAAGATTACATAGGCATATGGATGCATAAGAACATAAAAACAAAAGTTTTCTGACATCAGTTTACTTTTTCTATCTGTTCCTTACAGTTGCATGGCAGCTACTCCCTATGGAATATAAAAACATGAAGCTCTTAAAATGTCACTTTAAATTAAAGCCAGTATGTTTCAATTGACTAATTTATTTATATTCTTGATGTAATTTTCAAAAGTGAACTGACAGTTTAGCTGTGCATTTCTTTTTCCATCAAGGAAGTAACTGATGAGACTTTATTCAGCAGCAAGTGGATATTTTTGCTATGCATATCTCTTTTTTAATGATTTGGACTACATGTAGGGCAGGGATACTATTTATTATTTCTTACTAGCTCAAGAAAACTGAAAAACTCTTTTCTTTACAATCTGGGATTCCTGTCATTTCTCTATTTTTGCACTCCATTTCAATATTACTAACATGCTGTTCATTTTATTTACCTTATTTTATTGTTAATTTTTAAAAATCTATTAAAATTTTAACAGGAGATATTGTATAACTCTGTTGTGATGAAAAAAAGGAAATTAGAGGCCCATAAAGAAAATAAAATGTAAAGATAAGACAGAAGCAATCAGAATGCATCAGCAGTTATTTATATATTTATTAAGTGTAATTCTTTATGGAGTAATTTATTTATGATTTTAGTTCATATAGTCTCCCATTTCAAATACATGACTTTGGGAAATTTTCAACAATTCAAAACAAAACAAAAAATATTCAATATAAAAACACAACCTACAAAGTTACCCCCGCATGGCCCCATGGGAGTCTGACAACCAATCAGGATATATTTATTGCCAAAGGAACAGAAAGCAAGTTCAAAGCCCAACAGAGGGTATAAATCTCTCTCCCTCTCTCACCCATGTGCTTATTTTTTGCCCAGGACCTCAAACCATGTGGTCCTGTCCACCATTACAACTATCCTTCCAGCAGTCTCCATGTTTCCACTGTCCTTCTTCCCACTTGGAACTGAACCCAGATGGACATTTCTTCCAATACTATGAAACATTAATCTTGTGTTATGATTTTAATTAACATGGAAATATGTTTATTTATAATAGTTAAGCTAGTAGATGATGTCATTTGTATTCACGTGTATATTGCGTTTTAGCTCTGTGATGTTTCTTTGATCTTAGTGAAAACTTTGTAAAAAAGGCCTATTCAGTTGTGGAATGTAAACTCTTGATGACTGTGTTTCAAATTACAATGAAACATGATTAAGGAGGGGGCTACATCTCTCTCCAGATAAGTAATTAACTGTTAAAAATGTCTTTCACACATAGCTGCCATTGAATAGACATATTTAATACTATACAATGAACTGTTGAGCATAATATAATAGCAAGTGTAATGTTTAATGACTCATTAGGCAACAAACTCCTTTGTAAGATAAATTTAATATGAAGATTGACACTGTTCCATTTGGCAAAAATAAAGTACTTTATTCTTAGGATAATCTGTTACTTTTATCTATCTTACTACCTAGCTGTAAAATTGTAGTGTGAGAAGGCTAAACATTGTTGTATATTTTGCTGGTCCATTTGTAAAAATGTGCTATGTAACAACTATAAGTGAAATTGATGATTAAATAAGACTTCCTTCCCCTGTAATGCTGGTACTATATTCCGGAACATTTCACAGTTCATCAAAATATTTTTATAAATAAATGTCTCTTGATAGAAAGGTAGTAAGCCGAAATCACCTTACTTTCCCCGGCCTCCAATTTGTTCAGTTTCATCCCACTAGTGCTTGATGTAGCAGTTTGAACTATAGTCTGTTTATATGTGTATTAGTGCAGACATTATTATGCTAATGCAGTGCTATTTTAGATTTGTTTTTGCGTTGGTGGTAAAAACAGAGTTATTTTCCTTATTTTTAATAAATATAAAAATATTGTTAATATATTGCAAATCCTTGTATTAAATACAACATGTGTCATTACATCCAATGCCAATGATTATTACTAAAAACTAAAATCTTACATAATTAAAGGAAATTTTTTAGAAACAGAGAGCGTACTGTGTTTTAATGATGTATTTCTTTAATCTGAAATTACTACTTTCAGGTACAACTGAAAACCAGCTTTTCAAGTCAGTACATAATTCGTACTCAGCCCACAAATGCATGCCTGTCCACACTTGAATGTGCAGCTATTGCCCTAGCCATTCTGGAAAAAAATGATGCAATTAAAGAGGTAGGTAATTTTAAAGTCATGTATTCCACTAATGGAATAGCCAAATGCAAGCTATACTTATTTAAAAAAAACACACACAAAAAAACCAAGCCGTTTTACCGGCCACTGTTCAAAATTTTACACTTTCTTAAATCTTCCTAATTAAGAGCTGTAATACATTTAGTTTAGAAAACCTGGCAGAAAGAAGTACCATTCTCCTAAGGGGTCTTTTTCTAAGCCACCTATTCTTACATTAATCTTGCCACTCCTTTTCATATGTATCATCCCACTTCTTTGATAGATCTTCTAGAAAGCTTCTTTTTCAACACTGTGTACTGTTGGTCCACTATGGGACAAAGCATGTAAAATCAATTTTCTTGGCTTTCACGGTCATTTTGTTAGCTAAATAAGGTGTGTGTGTGTGTGTGTAATGAAGTACAGGAAAATTTGGAAATAATTCAAAGAGTCAATAATGTGTCTTTATACCAAGCTATATGATATTAATAAGACACTTGATTTGTTGCTTTTGTTGCATAACTGTGTTTGCATTTTTTTAACAATTATTGTTATGGTGGCACTGGACTATAACCAGGTTATGGTGACAAATGGACTATGACCAGTTCCTGAATAAATAAATATTGCAGCCGCCCCCCTGCCTGGTCACATGATCATGATCTGGCCACTTGGGAATTCTTTACAACTGCATTGCTTAGCAATGGAAATTTCTATCCCAGTTGCTATTATAACTTGAGAAACCTTGAATTTTCACCTTTTAATCCATATAATGAGGATGTGCAGGTTTAAATAAATATAGAAATATATGTTAAAAGTAAGCTATTGCTTCATTAAATACATTGCATAGCTGTCATTTGATCATATATCTGTGGGACATTACTGAGTTAAGTTTAGCAAAAGTGTATTTTTTTTTCTCCATGTAGCCTACAGCATTAGTTTTAGGTTGGCAGATTTCTTTAGCTGAATGAGTCTCCAGTTGAGCAGATGTAAGAGGAAGGCGAGAAAGAAAGCAGGTATAAGATTTGCAACCATGTAACAACAACCTAATCTTGTTTCTTTATTCAGAAATATGTCCCTCTCACTTACCGAGGCTTCCAAAAATTGTATTTGAAATTGCACTGGCCTTCTTTGCCTCCTTTGCTTTTTAATCACTCTTTTCTTTCATATTTTTCCTTCTCTCTGTTATTTTAGTGTCATTAATCCCTCTCTTAACTCAAAGCTGTGACTGCAGTTCCCTGTGTAACTGCTGCTTAACTAACAATTCTGACAAGACTTAGAAACCAGTCCTCTCATCATATATGTGCAAAGGGAGTTTGTAAGGAGAAATAAAAAAGGAAAAAAAGAAAAGCATATACTCTTCCTTTACCATGAGATAGGAAAATCAATATGTGAGCTTTGTAAAAGAATATTTTTGAATATTTGATGGAGTTGCAATTTATATATCACATGTACCTTGGGATGTGTGTTCCTTCACGCAGCCATGCTCAGTTTTGAGTAAAAGCAACATTGACTATCCTTAATGTCTATAATCTTCTTTTCAAAGAATAGTAGAGGATTCTTGATACAAGGAAGACATTTAGTATAAGATTAAATACAAGAGTATGGCAAACCTTTTAGAAACAATAGATCAGGGGTGTCAAATTCACGTCACAGCAGCGTTAGGTGACATGTCGGGACTTTTTTCCCCTTCACTAAACGGGGGGGGGGGGGCAGAATGTGACGCATCCGGCCCCCTGGCCGCGAGTTTGACACCCCTGCAATAGATCATGTTTGTGATCAAGAAGGGAAAGAAGATAGAAAAAGTAGGTATTGGCTAGGATGGAAAACTTCTGAATAATTCTGTCTCCTCTCACTACCTTTCCAATAGCAGCTGATTAACCTTTCCTAAGTTAAAACATGGATCTCAAATCCCATTTTATTTTATCTCCCTGATAAACCTGCACTCTCTGTAAAGATTAAATTGGTTGTCTCATTATTGCTGAGGCAACTGATAATGGACAGATCTTGTTGCTGTACCTTCAAATTGATCTCAAAAATATTGTGATAAAAATAATATATGAAACATGAAATACGTTAGACGATATAAAATGTGAGGATTGGGTTGTGTATAAAATTTGGAATTACTGACAGTTCTACTTTTACCTCCTGCTACCCCGCATCTATTTTTCAGTCTGTCCTGTTAACCAGATTTGCACTTGCTATCATTGTTGTAGAATGCTTATAATCTTATTTCAGTCAAGTGATTAATAGTCCTGTATGCAAAATAATTGCTTCACAGGTTATTTTTCAAAATGACCTAAGCAAGCTTGGTAATCATCATGAAGATTAAAATGTATCTGTAAGCCCACTCCCATATGTAGATATTTATATGAGATAAAAAGTATACATTATCTCCAAACATTTACCATAAAAGCTATTTCAATCTACTTAACAGCTTAAAATTGCCAAATGCCATTACAAGAATTTGGCTCATGACATCCATAGAAGTTAAGCTTATTTTACTAGATCAAACAAGAACAATAAGACATTAACCTTTGTTTTGCAAGTGATCCTACTGCTTTGTGATGGAAATACTAAATGCTTTCCATGCACTTTGCCTTTTGGACATGTCACTTGAAATGGCTGTCAGCTTTTCCAGATATCCTCCCAAAGATTATTTTTAACTTAGAGCTTATTCCTTGCTGCAAATTTTTAAATTAAATAGGCTGAAAGGGCTTTTATAAAACTCTTTAAATACATTAGAATATAGGCAATATTCTGTAAAACACAGGTTTATCACGTAGCAAAAAATAAAATAAAATCATCTGAATTTTTGAAAGACGTATCTGTCATGTCATAATGAAACTGGAAATGTTATAAAAGTTTAGAGAGTTCACAGAAATAGAAATCAATCAAATCCTTTGTCATATCACCACATAACATCTTTTTATTTTTAATTATTCATTAAATTGATATTCTGCTTTTCATTGAGGCGATCAAGGCTGTCGTGGCAAATATTCCATCCTGCTATCTTTGTCCCTGGCCCAAAGTCACCCAGTGAAATTTTGAAGCTGAGTATGCACCAGAACCTGGGTCTCCTTTTTCTGAGTCCAATATCTGTACACAGTGTGATGCTCAATCTCTCAATTAGTACTTATAGTCCACTAGAGTGGTATGAAATCTTCAACATTACTTTTCTGCTTAAAAACAAATATTTTACAATGAAAACAATTTTGACAATGATGTTGGCGGGGGTTGTTATTTTTTTTAAAATAAGTAATAAAATGGAAATGGGTAATTGTCTTTTTAAGTAATGTTTAATCTAAATTAGTTTTGTATATAAAAGATAAAGAAAAATATACGATAAAGAGAAAAGGATTAAGAAAAATAAAAAAAAGAGAAACAGTGAAGAGCAAAACAGAAATAAAAAATGATTATGTAAGGAAACAGGAATCAAACAAAGAAAGCAATCTCGTTCCAACAGTTGTAAATAAAGTAATTATTCTACTTCTCTCAAAAATTCCTTCAAACCCTTAATTCAATCCTTTTTCAATAATCAAATCCAGAAATGTTCATTTCACTCTGGCTTTTTCCCAATTGTAATCTTTAAAATGATTTGTATCCAGATGTTTGTATTTATATTTTTTGGCTTTTTCACAAGTCCACCACCTGTTTTTCACATTTCCAACATTGATTTGAAGTAGCTTTATATGTCTTTGATATTTTTTTCCGAGTCTTATGTAAAGGTACATCTTCTTTGTGTTATTCCCATCGTATCACGGGATCCGCAGGTACGTAAAATGATGTACATAAAAAGGTACATCCTTTTATAAAAAATATTTCTTAAACTATAGCATAATACGAATTTAATTCCGTTCATCCACATTCTGTCTCATTTGGCTGTCTGCATATTATAATGAAAATTAATTGCCCATTTTATCAATCTTTAACCTATTCCTCTTCTATTTAAATCTTAATAAAGCTTTATATATTTTACAATCACATGTTCATCATTTCTATATAATTCAGTTCAAATTTCATTTTATATTGCTCAATTCCAGTATATTTTATCTATATTAAATCTTTCTTTTAAATGTGCAGATGAAAACCTTTGAAAATTAATTCAATTGTTCTCATGGCATTATCTTAATTTCTCCATTTTCCTGTACTGATAAATCTTGATATGTTAAGCAGTACTCTTTTCCACTGTTTCTTTTCTATGAAATGCTTCCTATACTGAAAGGAATGAGGTATTTTCGAACGTAGCCTTTATTTGTATTTATTCCATATTCTTAATATGGTACTTTCTACATAATATTTTCTTTTACATCTACATTAATTTTAAGTGTGAGAAGCCATGAAAACTAATGCCAACCAAATATCAGGTTATATTCTTCAAATTCTTACATTATTTTATTTCTCAGCAACAGTCACTCTTTCATCCAAACCAAGCAGTAGGCTGCAAAGTATAATCTGAAGTCAGGCAATCCTAATCCTTTTTTCTTCTGCATATTCAATAATCTTATATTTAACCCTTTATTTTTTTCCTTGCCATACAAATTTAGACACATCTTTTTTTCCATTAATTAAAACTGCATCATTTTTCAAAAAAGGTATTTTTAAAAAATAAAAACAACATTCTAGGAAATACTTTCACTTTCACTATATAAATTCTTCATAATTGTATTTCCCTATTTTAAAAAGTCTGTCATAATTTCATTCCATACATCGATATAATTATTTTGAAATTATATACAATTCACATTAATTATGGTAATACCCAAATACTTCCCTTTTTACTTTATCTGTAAACCAGTTTTTACCATCAACTCTTTTTGATATTCCATTTTTATATTTTTTATTAACTTTTTCCATTTTTCTAACTTTAAATCCAGTTAATGCACCCAATTCTTTTAGCTTTTCCATTCATATATTTATTATTTTTCATTATTCCACTAAATTATTTGCTAAATTTCTATACCACTCTATAACCTTCACCCAAGCTACTTTTTCATATTATTTTATGTATCTGAACCCTGGTGGCGCAGTGGTTAAAATGTAGTATTGTAGGCTAATTCTGCTGACTGCCAGTGGTTCCATCCTCACCAGCTCAATGTTGACTCTGCCTTCCTTCTGAAGTCAGTAAAATGAGACCCAGTTTGTTTGGGACAATATGCTGACTCTGTAAACTGCTTAGAGTTGGCTGTAAAGCACTGTGAAGAGGTATATAAATCTAAGTACTACTGCTATTGCTATCTGTTAAGAACTTCAAAAACTAAAATGAACAGGAGTGGCAGAAATGGAGAGCCTTGACTTGTCCTTTTTTGTATGCTACAAGATTTAGTCAATTTGCCATTGACTGTAATTTGTGCTGTTTGTGTAGTATATATCGAGCTCACCCATTTAATAACACTTTCTCCAGATTTCATATTTTCCAAAATTAAATAGAAATGTCTAGTTCAAATTGTCAAATGCTCTCCCCATAGCAATAAAGATCAACACATCTTGTTTTTCATTATGGTATTCCAAAATAGTCTAATATAATAAAATTATATTTCTGATATCATCTGTCAACTGTCTAGAAACAATAGTAAAGCAACATAGATTTAAAATGAGAAATATTTTGTTGGGTATTTTAAAGGGAATACAATACATATTTAATTTTACACATGTTAACAGCTGCTAGAATTGTGTTTGAATAACAGTGGAAAAACAAAGAGATCCCCATAGATGAGAATATAATAAAAAAATATTAGAATGTGTAGAAATGAATATATTAACACCTAAAATTAAGGAGAACTTCCCTCTTCTTCCTCTCAGACAAGATTACCCCACAGGACAGGAAAGATAAAGCTTTCAGGAATAAAAACCGTTCGAGGCATAACACAAAATGCACAAAATCTGACAGTCACAAATAATTTCAAAATATAAAAGCTGTAGATATGTCAAATAAAATTTGCTTGCAAGCAAACTCACAAAATTACACAACTCATAAAATAACACAACCCCATCAAGGTATGAAACTTATTTAGCAACATAAAATCTCACAGCAACACATTTCTAAATATAAAAGAAACTATATGTGACATAACATAAAATTTGCTTACAAGCAAACTCATAACATAAAGTTTGCTAGCAAGCAAACGCACAAAATTAACTCACAACACACACCATTATTGAACAATATTGATTTTGTTTTATTATAAAAAAGAGCAACTTACCCAAAGCAGGCTTGGGCAAAGCAGGCAGGCAGATTGAGTTGCTTGCAGATTCATAGCTCTATCTTTCTTCAATCTGCTGCCTCAGCCTGCACGGAAAAAACAAGCTTCTTTGATCCTAAGAGTCTGGCGTTCAGCTCTGCTGCCTCTTGTTCTCCTTGTAGCACAGAACTGAGCTACAATTTCAAGAGCGCTAGGAGGAGTTCAGCAGCTGGAGAAGCTGCCATTTCAAAAACCCAAACAGCTCAGTGCTACAAGGAGAAGAAGGCTGGGATTCGGGAAACCATTGGCAAGAGGCCTCGAGTCAGCTGGCAGGCATTTTCAGACGCTAAAGGTGAGTGTAGAAAGCGGCGGGGACGATGGGTAGGCCTCCCGGACATTGCAGGAAGGTCTGGTGAGTGTGGAAAGGTGGGCAAGCGGCACAGGGAAGGCAGAGAAGAATGGTGGGGCCGTGTGCCGGGTGGAAAGGAGTAGGGAAGGCAGCGAGCTTACCTGTTAGATCAGTTGGGCCGCAGGCAGGCAGGCAGGCAGGCAGGCTGGAACAGGTAGGCACAGGCAGGCACAGGCAGGCAAGCTGCAGACTGTGATCAACAGCATGCAAGCGAGCCACACAGCTGCTGCTATGCCGGGGAAGCAAGATAAGGAAGGCGGGGAGGGCGGGGAGGGCCAGCCAAAGGTGCTATTTGCCGGTTCGCCGAACTAATCAAAATTTGCCCACCGGTACTCGGGGAACCAGCGAGAACTGGCTAGATTTCACCACTGGTTGTCATGCGTAAAGTCCTTCAGAATAGTTTTCATCCTTTTGACTAAAATGATGCTAAATATTTTATAATCATTGTTCAATAATGATATTGGTCAGTATTTTTTTTTGTAAAGAAGTAGGTAATTAAAGGTAATTGGCACAGAACTGGGAAATGACACCAGAGAGGAACACAAAATTATCTTGGTTGATCAAAAAAAAACCCTGAATGCAGTGGCAAATAACTTCAATATTATTGCCAGGGAAACTACATGATATAACAATGTGTCAGCAGGCGTTTTGCTTAGGGGAGTCTACTGTTTTATCTCTACTTATACTCTTTACAGAGACAATTTTGTACTTTCAGGATTTATAATTGTGTCATCAGAAATGATGTCCTTGTAATTAGCATTATGGAATTGTAGTAGTGGAAAATATTTTGTATACAATAGATTCTTTGCCCAAAAACTTCTAATTTAAATATTTCCCTTAATTTACTATTTCTAGTTTATTTAGCAAGAAATAGTAGTGGAAGCTAAACTCATTCTTAGTAGTGACATAGTACTAAGCAGTTCAGCATGTAAACCAACAATGAAAAGTGTGAAACTGAGATTGTAACTGCTTTTAAAATCATGCTTGAAATTGTTTGACTGGCTTTTTAAAAAGAAAGAAAGAAAGAAAGAAAGAAAGAAAGAAAGAAAGAAAGAAAGAAAGAAAGAAAGAAAGAAAGAAAG
>JANHFL010002788.1:32105-45395 GCA_032468155.1 Oxyrhabdium leporinum | reverse complement strand
CCACCACGCACCCCTCAAAATAAGTATCTGAATTTTAAGCTGTCTAAGAGAAGAGAACATTCACACAATGGCTAATTTAGGTTTTTTTTTGTTTTTTTTTTGTTTTTACATTTATATACCGCCCCATTCCGAAGACTCGGGGCGGTTTACAGCTTTTTAACCATGAAACCATGGCTGAACCATGAAAACCTTACCATGCATATTACATTGTCATAAATCAGGTGTGCTCAATCCAAGGCTTTGGAAGCAGCATACAACACCTTAAAATTTTGCCACCAAACTTATTTTTCAGGAAACAAAAGAGAAGATTTACTGTTTTCTGAGGAGAAACAATATCAGTTTGCTCTAAAGGTAGTCCTTGACTTATGACCACAATTGGGACCAGAATTTTGGTTGCTAAGCAATGTGGTCATTAAGCAACTCATGTGACCAGATCCAATTTTACCACAATTTTCACCATGGTTATTAAGCTAATCACCACAAGTACTAAGTAAATTGGGATTGTTAAGTGACTCCAGCTTCCCTAATTGACTTTGCCTGTTGGAAGCCATCTGGGTAAATCACAAATCACAATCGTGACCGCATGATGCTGCAAGTGTTGTAAATGCACACCGTTTTTCAAGTTTCAGAATTGCAGTCACATAACCGCAGGGATGGTGTGATGGTCCTAACTTTGAGTACAGTCATAAGTCACTTTTTCTGAGGCTGTTGTAACTTTGAACAATTGTTAAACACATAGTCATAAGTCGAGGACTGCAGTAGTGGTTAAAGCACCAAGCTAGAAACCAGGAACTTGTGAGTTCTAATCCCACTTTAGGCATGAAAGTTGACTGGGTGACTTTGGGCCAGTCACTCTCTCAGCCCACTGCACAGGGAAGTTGTGGGAAAAATAGGAAAAAGATTATAGATATGTTTGTCACCTTGAGCTATTTACAAAAATAATAAAGGCAGGAAAAAAAGCCTAAAATCTAAATATTAACATATAATTCAAATATAAGGTCCCCTTTTTCCTCTCCCCTATTTTTCCTACTCCTTCTAGTCCATGAGGTGTCAAACCCATGACATCACATTACCGTCACATGACATTTTGTGATTTTTTTTTCCCTTTGTGGAGCTGGGGGTGGGCATGACCTGCGCATGATTCATCTGGCCTGCTGGCCGCCAGTTTGACACCCCTGTTCTAGCCCATCTGCTTTGTTAATTTTAGTCCCTGGAATTTCCCTCAAATATGGTGTCATCCCTTAAAGTCCTTTCATAAAATATGAGTTTCAAACTGTAACACCTTCAAGCCACATTCTAAGCTAAATCCAAGGATGTAATGTAACAATCTGCGTTATGAACCTAGCTTTGAACTCTCCAGACCAGTGTTAAATTTCAGCATTGCTGACACATTGTTTGGCTCTTCTTGCCAAAGAATTCTGTTAACCATCATCTGTAATAAATAAGACCAATAGAAGATAGGAGAAATTTTTAAAAAGCGAATAATTTAAGTTCAAATCAGATTATTTTTTTGTTTTTGCTTCCTTTAGATATTTTTTCCATCCATTCAATACTGGCTTCATCTATTGACCCTAACAGGAATGCTGATATTTACAAAGGAGTAATCACTTTTCCAACATGGCAAATACATCACAGCAGTACAGAGTGTTTTTAAAATTGAAGGCATAGCTGAGAAGCAAAGGTCTACTCTCTCTCCACAGTTTAACTACTGAGGAATACTACTACTAAAAGATTTAGGAAAACTGCTGTTCCTTTCAGTGAGGGAGAGAATAAAATATAGACAGACTCCCTGCCTAATTTAACATTTGGCAGATACATTTAAACACCTGAAATGTTGAAGCAAGTGAAGTTTTGTGATAAAGAGTAACTGCTAAAGAAAAAAAAAAGGCAAGTTTTCTAGAACTCAGTGCTGGATTCATAGCATGGTATTACACACATTACTAAGCCATAAGCCAGGGACCATTTATCTTTTTGCTGTCAAGGAAGTCTTCTTTCTTATTTTGGCCTCTGAGGGTTGCAGAGGTATGGCAATACCTGAGAAAATGTTTGGGGAAGTTAAAATGCGCTACTATAATGTAGCAAAATAACAAAATTTGGACTAGAAGATCTCCAAGGTCTCTTGCAAGTCTGTTATTCTGTTAAAATATTTAAATACTTTGCAAATTGTTTCCTAAGTATTTGTACTATAAGCTATAATAATGGAATCACTATTAATGAAACAATGGTTCGATTCACAAGCTGTGCAAGAACAGAAACAAGGCACATTATAACTATCTTTGTGTTTGAAGCAAGCAAAATTTTACTTGAAAAACTGGAGAAAAATGAAAAGAAAGCAGGTTGAGTCTGAAGATACCAAATCTACAAACAGTAACTTTTTTAGCCTTTTACCATAATTTATAGCCCCATAAATTTCCAACCATGGAAAAATCCATCTATGTGATCACTAATAGTCGACACCAGCTTGATGGCACATAATCAATTTGCAAGCTACATACCAGAGTTAAATAAGGACTCTAACCTCAAGCTGATAATTAAAATGTAATCATTAAAATCATTTCTATACAGTTGGGCATGTCTTTTAAGTTTAATCTTTAATAAAATCTTAGATTGCTTTAATCCCATGTCACTTCATGTATGCCCTAAAGAAACCTCTAAGTTATTTGATCTTAGGCCTGTCAGGTACCTAATAATAATAATTTGGCTTATTATTACAGCTATCAAATATATGTTGTGTGTGTGTGTATGACACATACATAATGTTAAACTGTTTTGTTGCAATGGTTATGGTGTTTTTAAAATGCCTTATAAATATTTGAATAAATTGCTCTAATTTGACGTTGGTTGATTGGTTGTTTGGTTTTTTGTTGAAGATGTAAAAGTAAACTACTGCAGTATATCAGGTGATTTATCATTTCATTGTCTTATAATTATTAGTTTGCCCATATGCATAACCTCCACAGATCTTAGTAAGTTCAAAATACAATAACCAAGCAAATATATGGACCTTTATCCAGCAGTAAGTGTTCTTTAGTTAATAATCCTGTAGCAATAATAGGGCAAGTAAAGCCATATGGAACAACATTCCAATTCCTGATTGAAAGTTAGATTTTTTTTTATGTGATTGACTAATTTAAATACATTTATCTTAAATGTAAAAAGAAAAAAGGGAGAGAAAAAAGTATAACATTTAAAAATAACCTGTAAGTCATTATATTTTTATAATGTAGTTCTAATTATTTTACTAAACAGAATAAGTAAGTATGTAATTAGGAACTACAAATAAAACATGGAACTTTTTAGTTTTAGCTAAAAGGTGAAGGAATAAAACAAAATCAACTTTGATACAGTAGATATACAAGGAAGCCTATCTACGGTCTGCCAATTTGCAGACAAGTATTCAATAAAATGTTGAAAAAGTATCTCATAGGCCGTACTTCCTACCACTGAAGACACTTTCCTGAAATGTTGGACTTCTGTAGTTTAAACCAAAAACAACATAATGTGAGACTTTTCCTTCCCATTGTTCAGTGAAGGGGACAGCATACTTTCTCCAGTAAAGAACTTCTCAGTGTAAGTCTGAGATACCTCTTAATAAATGGCAGAGGCATATAAGTTATATAAAAAGAGAGGCTGTAATAAAATGAGCTTTCTCAATATCTGCTTGATGTTTTGTCAAAGAGAGTATTTCATGCATTTCTTTCCATAAAGAGAGCACAATGATCATCTCCATTTGTTCTGAACTTTCAATCCCATGTAAATTGGATTGTTGAGCAGATTTTCCCCAGAGCCCTGAAGGACCTTACAAGCATTTAATAAGTTAATTATAGATGTATCAATAGAGTTCCAGAAGGTTCAGGTGATATATTTTCTTCTCAGCTGCAAGAAATCTGAAATTTACAGTATAAACAGTAGTTTTGATGGTTTTCACATCCACCTCCCCTCCACAGGAATAAACATTTCATAGTTTCTGCTGTACAGTTTCTTTTGGTAATGTTGAGATAATGTAGAATTTTTCTTAGCTACCATCCAAACAAGAATAAGAAACAACAACAAGCCCTCTCTAAAATCCAAAGACAAGTTAGTCAACTTTTTCATGTTCTAGTAATAGAAACAGGTAGCAATATTAAAAGAAATGCTTGAATCCCTTTTATAATTCCATCTTGATCAGAAGTCAGAAGGCCATAGTTGATTTTTTTTCAGGCAATGAAATAATAATGAAGAATAGTTACAGATTAGTTATATTAGAACTAGAGTTAGGAAAAGTAGAAAAGAGTCAGAAAAGAGTAGACATAAATAGAAATAAATTATCTTGAGCATCTTTTGGGGGAAAAATCATTCTAGGACAGGAGATAATGGACTTTCAAAAGTGCACCACAATAGTATTTCAGGGGGTCAAAGCAACTCCTTCAAAAGAAAGGCCATAATTTGACTTTAATAAGGAGTAGATAACAAGGGGAGTGATGGCTCAGTGGTTAAAGATGCTGAGCTTGTCAGCTGGAAAGCTGACAGCGTGGGTTTGAGACCCCAGCACTGCTCAACAGGGTGAGCTCCCATTCCTTGCCTTAGCTCTTGCCCATCTAGAGTTTGGAAGCATGCAAATGTGAGTAGATTAATAATACCTTCTCAATTAGTAATACCTTGTCACTAAGAGAGAAGGTATTGTGAGAAGGTAACAGCATTCCATGCATCTTTAGTGTATAACCATGCTGGCCACATGACCATGGAAAATGTCTTCAGACAACACTAGCCAAGAAATGGAGTTGAGCACTGTGCCCTAGAGTCAGACAAGACTGGATCGGGAAACCTTTATCTTTTTAAATAACATTACTGAAATATATAAAATCATATGTGATGTACAGACAGTGATATTCTTCTTTCCTCATAAAGCCCAGAATCATCTGATGCTGAATTATGCGACATTCAAAATGGGTCCATTCAGAATCAGTAGAAACCAAGGTCTGTGATTTGTGGTGTGATCACAGTCATACTATCCCTTCCATTGCTCTTTTAGTACATATTACACAACATAGTTCCAAGCATATCAACTATAACTTTAATCCTATCTAGCTTTCTATTGACAAAAATAGGGACTGCAAACCTTTCTAAAATTCCTGATGATATTGAAACCTCTCCTTAATAGTTATGATTTCCAATGTATAGCTCTCAGATGCATTATTAATCCCTTCAATTCCAGGAATATGTCTTCAGTAATTAACCACAATTGCTTTGTCCAGAAGGAACATTACATATGTAATCCAATTAGCTAAGAAATAAGTAGACATTGAAGTAAGTACAGACTGACAGGAGTTTGCCATGAAACAATGGGATAGTTAACTAGCACGCTAAGGTTCTGGTTGCACAGCTCTATGATATAAGAACTCAGCAGCAGAGGAAATAAGGCCCTTAGAAATGCTAAGTTAATTAGAGAAAGAGATTAATGAAGTAATAAAAAGATTCTTGTTAGCTTGGAATCACTGAAGGAAAGCACAGTTTTTGAACATGAAACAAAACATCTATGACTATGACTTATGATTTTATTCCACCATCATAACTTCAAATAGTCATTAAACAAGAATGTAAGTAAGGACTACCTGTAATCATTTCCAAAACAATCATTAGGCACAGAGGAGGAGGTAAGCAGCTTCACTTTTGCACTGAAAAAGCACAAATAAAAGTACAGGAATCTTGCCCCTGTAATTTGCCTGTATATGTTTTGCATTTGTTGAATACTCCCTGAAATTCCTAGTCTGGTTCTTTGGATTAACCATACTGTATTCGATTGTGGGTTTTTTGTTTTTTGTTTTTTTACTTTTATGATCTGGTCTTATACCTTTATGATCTGGGTTGTACTGTAATGAAATTGTTGTTCGTTTGGATTAATCATTTTCAGGTTACAGTGCTAGAAACAAAGTATAAAGAAAGGCAGAAAGACCACTTTTAAGTAAGAGGGGGACAGAAGGAAGCAAGTATTTTCTCCTTGCAGCACTTTGCCCAGTTAGATTTCCACCATTCAACTAGTAGGATGGTTGGAGGTAGCAGGAGTATGGATGATAGCTCCGTAAAGGACAGACAGACAGACAAAGACAGACAGACAAGTTTCATCCCTGAAAAAGTGAGGTGCCCGGGACAATATCAAAATTTGAAGTACCAAGAGAGAACTGATTTCAGACTTGCCAGGATGGAGGATGTTTAGTCCAGAAAAAGAAATTGAGCAGCCGGGAGAAGAGGAAGGTAAACTATTCCATGCAACGTTTACTGAAACAGCTGTTGCACTGTGTAAGAGATATGGTGGGAGGGGTATTCTGTACCTTAAGGAGATGGCTAAGTCTGTTGTGCACAAAGTATTTGCTTTGAGAAGGTTTCTCTTCAAGATGCAGAAAAAGTCATTCCAAGCCAGCCAATAGTTTATTCTCATTTAACGTTTTGTTGTGTATTTGCATGTCTGCTGTTTTGCTAATACAACTAATAAAAATGTTTTTGCCTTTTGAAAACTAGAGACCAGACTTTTTTTTTAAAAATTGGATGCTCCAGGAGGAAGGGGGGAAATTCCACCTGACAGCTGCTTGAAAATTTAGCTGCATTTATTTTTTTCTTGAATAGCTTGGACAGAAGCTAGTGGGATCTTGCTGGGAAGATTTCTGAGGGAACTAGTTTTCTGAAACCCAGAATAATTCCCTGATTAAAAGTGCTTTACATAATGTAACCCTAGATGTACATATTTTTTAAAAAAGGAAAACTTATGATGAAATCAGCTATTAATACACAGTTTGTCTTCTGCATAAGATGCCTATGTATTAAGCTCATATTAAAGCTTTAATTTAAGATCAGATTAAAAATAGAAATAATTATCATAGATATAGAAGGAGTCCACTTAATGTATTGATTTTCATTGTTCAATTTCTCTGGGTTTAACATCCATTTTGGAAAAAAAGACTTATTCTCTGTATTTTATTGTACTGCTAATGGCGTTTGGTTCCATAGATATTGAAAATAAGACCCAGTATAATTTACAACTGTTGCATGATAAATGGCAATGGAGAATATGTATATTAACAGTGCTGCCATCCCTTTGGATCTAAGTGTCTTTTAAAAAAAAGTTCTGGAATCCAAGCTATGGTATCATGGTTATCTCTTTCAAAATTATTGAAGAGAAACTTGAACCAGAAGAACCAGTGATAATTTGGATGTTGATAGATTTAGTTCATCAACTGCTGGAATAGCTTACTTTTTTTTACCCATTTATATGCAATGATAAAAAGTGCAGGAAAGTAGGCAGAAGTTTAACTACTTAATTCATTTTGTTTTCCTTTTGGAGGAACAGATTATTTCTTGTATCATTGACGATCTCTTCCCTTTCTGAGCCTTCATTATTAATGGGTTCCGCAACTTAACAACACACTACTTCAGGGGAGGTTTATTTATTTATTTATTTTTCACATTTATATACCGCCCCATTCCGAAGACTCGTTAATGCTAAACTGCTATGAGGGATGGAGGACTTCTTTTCTTTCCAAATTTTGAGCCTAAAAAAAAATAATACCCTGCTGGAGCATATCATCTACTTCAGCTTTTTATTTTCCTCCATAGCTAGCTAGAGCTCTCAGGAAAAGTACAAGTGATGTTTTTTGATCTGTGTCCCATTTTCAGCTCAGACTCATTTCCATTTTTAAAATAAAGTTAGCATATGCATTGGAAGATATTTATTTTGCCTCCATCACCCTGATGCATGATTGAATTCCTTCAAAGAAAAAAAAAGCTTGGTAACGATTCTATCTTTCTGAAGCTCTAAATGTGAATAAGAATGAATCCAAGGAAAAGCTCATATTCAGACTTATTTCCAAGTGTGTGAAGTTAAGACTGCAGCTTGAGACTTGTTCAAATGCTTTAGTCTACCTTCTTTTTAATTAGCTCTTCCTCTGTGTACAACTATTGTCATAACAATAGCTTCTCAAAATGTAAGAAACAAGTATTTTAACTATACAAGAAAAAAATAAATGAATCCTCTATAGAACAGGTCTTGCATTAAAACAAACACTGCATCCATTCATATGAACCCAACTAAGCTTGATCATTTCAGAATTCTCTCTAAATAAAACATCTGCAATTTCTATTTTTTTTTTTAAATCCTAAATATAAAGAGACCTAGCAAAAAAAACCTCTGATCATATTTTTTTCTCACATCTGATACATTCTATTCCCCTCTATGTACAGCTATTTCTAAAAACGGTATATGCTTTGATTAAACAATGAAAACATTATTTTATTGATTTCTGATTACAGTTAGTGAAAGATAGACATACAAATTTTCAAGATAAGGTTCTCACTTGAGTTCAGAGTTGAATGAGTTGTCTTCAGACCAGTTTCTTGGCAACTCACCACGATGGTACAAGCCAGATCCTGTGTTCTGTTGTGTCTCGCCTTTTCTTTCCTTCTTTTTTAAGATTAGTTTGGTTAATCTTTAAAAAAATCATTAGTATGATTTTTCATTACAGCTTGAATTATTATATTTAAACATGATATCTGTGGATTCTGAACTTTAATCACATACAATAACCTGACTTACTGTATAACCTGTTAGAAGAATGGGATATTGAATGCCTCTTTCTCATTTAAGATTATCGCTTTTCAACAGTTTATCATCATTTTATAGAGCATATGATTTCCTTCCACATTCTTCTCATCCTATCAAATAGCCTTGGAGAGAGTATTAATGAGAATAATGCTTGTAGTCTCCAATTACCTACTTCATACTGTCTGTTAAAGACTAATGGGCAGCATTTTTCCATTCCTTTTTTTTTTAAAAAAAAGAGAATAACCAAGACCCTTTATTTTGCTACAGAATGAAAAGTAAAATTGCCAGGAGTTTATTTTTTATGAGAGGGGAGAAGAAAGAGAGTCATAAATAATGGAGTCTTCTGGGATTATATTGTAATTTATTTCTTCCTGCTCACAAATGGAAAACTTCTCCTCCATGACTTTCTCACACCCAGCAGAGTTGCTGCAAAACCTTGTAAATGCCTTCTTCAAAGAAAAAGGGTATGTAATGGCTGGATGGAATTTCACTTCCCTGAATATCCATTAGGTTTGGGGACAGGCTAATTAGATGCCTGTCTTTTGGTGAGAAGATATTAAGTTTTAAATTCTGAGGCACCTCAAGGTTGTGGAAATCCAATCAATTTTATCAGGCTACTAGACTCAGTTGATTACACTGAGAAAAAGCAGGACTAGTTACTTTAGCAGAAGTTTAGCTGAATTCTTGTAATTGATTAACTGCTGCCATCTGTTCTATTGGCCTTCATTAATTTATTGTACTGTCTGTTATTTCTTACCTTGGGCTGCACACAGAATTTTTGTTTTTAGTTAAATGTCCATTCTACCAAGGTCAGAGGAGAACTGTATCTGCCTGCCATTTGCTAAATTAAATAGTGAACATAGAATTAGTTATTAAAGCCATAATTGCACTTTACCATTTTAGGTACATGGACTTAATAACTCTAGCTGGGAACAAAGATGAAAGGTACATAACAGGCTGGTGAGAAACATGTCATAACTTTTACTGTCTGTAATTTTCATTAGCCTGGCTGGACAATGTGTAGAAAATGGGCAGGTTTAACAACTGAGTTTATGCAGAAACAATTCTTAATGAACTTTTTTTTTGAGTACTAAGGACAAGAGTCTACTCAAATTGCAAAATCAGAAGAAAGTCAAAGACCTTGTTCTTGTTTTCGAAACTTTTATAACCTAACATCATTTCTAGCCAAGGAACATCATCATTTTAGAAAAACTATAACAGATACTAGTATTCTGGCCAAAACTGCTGAGCTGCGAAAGTGGTGTACAGAACGAATTAGTTGCAGTTGATTTAATGTTTTCCTTGTTCCAGAAAATTGCTTTTCATAATATACTAATACATTTTTGTTTTCAGGCTGTTTAGAAATGTAGCTCAAATGAACACATTTCTAATAGTCTTGGCTGCCAATCCTCTATTGGCTTCTTAAACCTCCAGACCAATCACATTAAAAAATAAAATAAAATCCCTATATAAATAATAGAGAAGTGCTGAACAATAAGAAAATGCTGTCTTGGAGCATTGTGTTGCATTAATACTAAGGGCTCTGTTTTCAGGATGACTAAGACCAAAAAAGCTTTATCAACAAGATGATACTCTCAACTTTTCAACTTTCGCACTGCTGAATTTTCAAAGATTCCAAGCAGCTTATGAACTACCAATAAGAAATATTTAAAAATAAAACTACTAATTATAAATCTAACCTTCCTGATTCATCACTGTTTTGGAATTGCATGTTCTGCATTCACCTCCAAATGTCTTCCTGAAGAGCCATGTCTTCCTTTTACTCCTCTTCATGTGTGACGTATAAATTTATTATATTGTTTCAATCCAGAAAGACCATCATTTGGAGTTTAAACCCACAATAGGCTTTACTTACAAATTCTGATGAACGGTTCAGATTTGAAAAAATAGCAAGCTAAGATTTTGCTTGAGGATGCATAAGGACAGAAAAGGGAAAAAATGTTGTGTACTTTTCTTTTTTTCTTTTGCTTTGTATGTCATTTGAATTATTCTATCAAACTACTATATTCTAGCTGATCATTTGGCTGACATAGACTGGATACAGAAAATCTGTATTTCTGCAAAACTATCAGTGGCTCCAACTAGTATGGCCCACAACTTCTTGGGAATCATTGGCTTCCTAACCATAATGTAAATGGCTTGGATCAAGATAATTTTCTAGGACTTCCTGCATCCATATTACACTGCCAGGCATGGTAAACCTAGCTGAGGAGCAAAAAGTCTTATTTTTATGTCCTGCAAACAAGAACAAACAATCTGAGGCAAGATAACAAGCAATGATAGGAAGATGTATGTTTGCCTTTCTTCTGAATTATTTTAATTGAACTTATGTAAGCTAACATGCCTTTATGTAAATAGCTCCAGGTAGAAAAGAATGCCGTATAATCTTAAATATCTTTTCAGGCTTTGGTGTTAGTGTGTTAACTGAAGACATCAAGAAACTAGCACTGTGCTCATTCACCCCTAGAGTCATAGGATTTGTAGTTAATGATATTTGTTCTGTCACTTGGAAAAGAAGGCCCTTGTGAGAGAAAAGCCAAGAGCTAAAAGGCTGAAGATGTAAAGCCGTGAAATGATGGAAGGAGCAAGCACCTCTGACTTTTTCTTGTATCATCCAAAGCTGCTGACTCTTAAGTGTATATTAAGTGGATTGAAAGGATAATGTTCCAGCAAAAATTATTTTGTGTGCTATGCTGATTTCAGGAAAGAGGAAAATTTTTGCATTTCCCTGTTTTGCTTTCACCAAATAACAGAACTTCAGAGTAGAGATACTACGAAAATAGGATCTTCCACAGGCAATATCTTTTTAGTGGAGTTCTGTTATAAGAAATGGCTCTAATATATATATATATATATAAGCTTGGTTACCTAAACATAAACATACCATTTAAATTTTCCATTCAGCAAATGAGTGAGCTTGAACAATGTTTGTTTATTGCTTCTGCATTAATACAGAGAAACTTTTATATTTTAAATGCTTAATATTTTAAATGCTATTTTAAAGTTTTAAAAGTGACATTATCACACATTTGACAACTACTTCCCACTGTTCTCACAACAACCCTAATCAAAGATGGATTACTGGTAACCACTTTTCTTGTGCAGACTGGGAACTGGTTCAACACATTTCCTCTTTGTATCATCTAAGTACCATGAATGATACATTGCCTGTGTTATTGATGCCTCTACACTTCTAACATAGTTTCTTCCCCTATTGGACTCATGTATGAGAAATCATTTCCTAAATTGTCTGGACTGGGAAGGATACAACATCTGGAGAATATCAGGATTCCTGCCACTGGTTCACTTAAATCATTGTACAAGTTTTCAATTCTCCCAAGGGTTTTGGAGATGCCAGTTACAGAATTCATCCATTTGCTGAAACTGAACACCACTCAAAGGGGAAAAAAACCTGGCCTGCAAGAGGTTTTTAAAACAATGATGGACCATAAAAGATCATATAATTAATCTTGTTTTTATTAAAGCAACCAAGCTGAGACTGCTCTTTGTTATAAAAAGTTAAGGAACTTTACATTATTTTAGCTACTTACAGTTCACTTTGCTTGGGCTAAGTCAGATCTTGTTTCTACCACGATGCAAAGAATAAGCCAGAGTGGACAATATTCTCATCAATTCTTATACTTGGTTTTAGGTGAGGGAAGTGATCAAATGGTAAGCTATTTAGTGGGATGTGCGGAAAACTACTGAAATGCTCAATGTCAGCATTTATATAATTTTATTGTTGAGATTTCCCATTTTAAAACAGTGAGATTCACTTGAATGTAGAGCCCAGTGTATCATTTTATTCAAGCACTTACTGTATCATTTGTATAGGCTTTAAGTTGTATATAAGGTTGCTTCATTGATAATTGTAAGTTTAGTAATTCTTCTCCACTATTATTTGGTATATTCTAATATTCACAAATTTTGGGATATTCTAGCAGAAGACAATGGAAGAGAAGCTAAAGGAGCAGAATGGGATAGGAAATCATGTTTTTAAAAAAGGTAATCTGGAATATTCTAAACCAAAAGTATAGTACATTCAAATGTATACCTTGCTGCTGAAGTCTTTGAAAGATCCCTGGATCTTTTAAACTTTAAAAGATCCCTGGATCTTTTAAACTAGTGGCACTAAGGTTCAGACAACACAGTATAGAGTTTAATATATTTTGTTTTCTTTTGGTTTGAAATGAAGCTTAACCATAGTTTCAACTGGAAAATTGTGAACATCTTAGAACAAGCTAAATCCAAAAGTGCTAGGAAATTTCTGGAAGCTTGGCCATCTGGAATCAGCCATCAGTAAACATATAGAGATAAACCACATTTACATATCATTCAAAAGGTACAATAAAAAAGCTAAGAAGGAAACAAAAAGACTGGAATACACAATCAAGGGATTATCAAGGAGAAACCCCCACCCCCACCAATACAGCAGAACAAGCTACTCTATATAAGCAGTAAGCACACCCCACATTCAGAAGCACTAATGATGTTAACTTGTTAGGTAGTGAAACATCTGCAAGCTCAAAGAGCAGAAGGACTCCATATTTTTATCTTTTAATGCATCATCATCATCTTATTTAATTAACACCTTATGTTGTTCTTTATTCAGAATGCATGTTATCTGTCTGTCTATCTATCTATCTATCTATCTATCTATCTATCTATCTATCTATCTATCTATCTATCTATCTATC